>MBFL02000168.1:0-76563 GCA_001696595.2 Aspergillus hancockii | reverse complement strand
ACGGCTGAGCGGACGGGAAGCCCTGTTTTCCACACCCTATGGTCGTATGTACTGGACAAAGGTATGTTCGGGAGTTTTTAGCGCCTAAGCGCGAAGTACTCCTTCCACTCAGTCGCAAATATCCAGGACCAAACCAAGCCACTACCACAACCGGGCTCCGCAGAAGCTCCCGTCCAACACAGCCCAGTATATCAAGCCAGGTCGCACCCAAATACACACGAGATATAACAGAGGAACATAAATGTGAACATACTTGTGCAGCGCGGGGTGAAATCTCCATGGTCAGTGGCTGTCCGTCCTCGCCGGTTCTCGGGTTGTGTAAGACCTTGGTGGCGGCTCTAAAGAACGAGGACGAGAAGGCGCAACGCTGTTGGGAACGGATATATGGAGAGATGACTCTTTGTGGGGTATTAATTTGAACTGAGTAGATTCTTTTCGACTCGCAGCTGGCATAAGATATCGACCGGCTGGGGCAAGAATCGCTGAATGATGCGGAGAAACTCGATTGAGGTCTTGAGGATGGGAGGGCTGCAACTCCTGTGCGAGGGGTATTCTGTCGTAATAACCGACGAGCGGCTGAATATAGTACTGACCGAGACATATTTGTGACCGAAAATATTCAAGAGGGCGAGGTTCTGTTCGAGAGGTTGAATCTCTGAGAATGAGTTTCTTGCGGACTTGATTATTGATCAACCGTTAGTCATATGGTTCCGCATTTGGTCGATCGGTTTAAACGCTCGGAGTTAAGCCACAAAATCTATGACCCACGTGGGTACATGTATGAGTTTCTATCTACCTACTGTAGTCTGGCCAATGGAGGTATGAGGTGTATTTTGAAAGCGAATGTAACTTCAGTTGACAAACTATGTCTACTCTCAATATTAGACATACATATAACATTACCATAGTATCATACGGCTTACCCCAGGGTCTAGAATATATAAATGTGGCGAGATAAACAATCTCATATTAGACACTCGTTGCATCTCTATTTCCTCTGTCTCTCTACCTTTACCCCATCTCCCACCCCAGTCCACGGGGAGAATTTAAGTCACAGCTTGCAGTAACCAGAGCGAAGACAGACCGAGCTATGCACTCATCTTTTCGGAAAAGACACCTACAGTCAGCACGATCTACTGTTCTCTCGATTCTTTCAAGTTTTCATTAGGTGGACACGTTTATGGACCCCTGATAGGTTATTTGGGTCTGATCCATGACCGATAGCATACCAAACACCCATTTACTCTCGTAGCATACTGGAAGAAAATAGAAGTCGCTAGTGTTTAGCGGCCGGCGTGTGGGTTGAACGCGGCTAGAAGTCTGGGGTGCCTCCCGGTGAGCTAGCTAGAGGGTGAGGCCGCTTTATGATGGTAGCTGGTGCATTTCGGGCTCGGGGGTCTGGCGATGGCCAATAGCTAAGCTAAGGAGCACGCTGCTTGCTGAGTTCAAGTTTGGGTTGGCGGATGAGCGGGAACGACTGAGTGCGGCGAAGGGCCCTGTTTCAAGGGAAACCTTCTTCCTTGATTAGTGTCCACATCAGCAACCTGTTTGGACCTTGATGCGGAGTATATATATGGGCCCATGGGAAGGTGTCTATGGCGGACTAAATCGAGCTTGCTCAAATTGCTTGAATTACTTAACAATTAAACTATATGTATACTACTATATACTATACTATACTAAGCTGAATCTTCTACACATCTACATATATATATTTAAACAGATCGAGCAGATCGAGCAATAACTAAATAGTTTAAATAATCTATCCAATTCAAACATACTACATTAGTTGGTGCGTGGTAATTAGTTTCAATGGTAAGTTTCATCTTTGTCCGCAAACTCGATTTAGTCCGCCATAGTGTCCTACCTAGGATTCTCTCCCTTATTGTTAGTTGCCCTCTTACGATCGATATAAGCTTGCCACCAACGTTATTTTCCCATTTTAATTATAACTTATTCTTAGTTAGGAGAAACAACATACCGCTCTTAACAATGCAAAACCAAGGCCATTTACCACTAGTAGTACTAGTAGTAGAGGATAGGTGGCGGCTATTTTAGGTAGAATAACTCCTCTCTTGAATACGAGGTAAGATCAGGAAGGAGCTGAAGAGGGTTGCGATCTCTCTTGTTTCCTCCAAGCCAGGTAGGCCGCACTTAAACCACTGAGATCTACAATGTTTTCGTTCAGTGTGAGCTGCGCGTTGACATGCAGGGATTGGTTTCCACGGTAAGAGCCCATTGCCTCATCTGCGGCGGCAACAGTTAAGTCGTCATATTGCTCAATGAAGCATTTTGTGCGACTTTTAAATTCCGATACGCTCTCGTTGTCCCACCAGTCTGTTTGATTCCCGGTCGCATCATAACGTCGTCCGGTGCCGTCAAATGCGTGGCTTAATTCTTGTCCAACATTGCGCCAAATGCACCATAGGTCATGTACCTCGGGATAGCGGGGCCACAAAACGCTGGCCTCCAACGGTGAGTTATCCCCGCGGGCAAAATGACCTGATTTCTTTCTCGATTGTAGTATGAATTCGACGACATTGAGGATCTATCCCATCGATCACGAGCCGGGGGTCTACCAACCATTTGCCACCACTGCTGGGAATTGAACCGAGCGGTAGAAACCATGTTGGAGAAGTGGTCAACGGCTGAAATGTTGATCGATGAGTAGTATCCTCGAACAGACTGAGGGTCGCGCAAGTCCGGATGGACCGTAGGGTAGGCAATCTCTACACCCACCGAGTCAATCTTTTCGATAATGCGCGTGCGAGTTTCCTTTGACATTCACGATGAGTTTGCGGTGAGCTGTTTGAATTTATTTCGGATGTTGAAGACCACCTTCCTTGCATACAGTCGATTCGATTCAGAGAGTGACCTGCACGTAAAGTCGGCTCACAATCCAGCCTGATGAAGAGGTCAGTTTGAAAGCACTGAGTAGTATGCGGCAAGGCTCGCCGATAGAGAGCTTGTCGTCCTACCGAGATTATCCTCCACATGATGCACGCAGGTTCTCCATCTCTCTTGGGTGTACTCTGGGTCCTGCCCTGCCAGCTGTCGCGGGATGTCTGCAAAGGTCGGACAGAATCTGCCATGACGTGGCTATACAGCCATTGAATGAACCTTCAAGACAGATATGCCTGCATAGTCTGCTCGTTGGTTTGTTCGATAATATCAGATACCAGTAGCAGATAGTCCCTGGAGGGAATAATTACTCCTGAAACGTGGGAAGCATTGAGACCAACAAGATCGATATCAAGATGGGGCAAGAACTCCTGAAATTGGACAACAGATACAAGTTCGTCTTGATTTGGATACAAAGGAGCTTGTCCGACTAGCGAAAGCCGCATCGGCTATTCTGGTCTCCTATTCAACTAGGGATGCTGCTAAATTAGGTTCGAGAAATAGTTGCAGCTTGTTAATCTTTAGTCATTCTAAAACAGTCTCCATACTGTTGACGGAGCTTTCCACGAAGCCCGGGTTCTGGTATTGGCTGATTGAAGGTCAGTCGCTCACAAAGGACGAAGTGATTGACTCATGCGCCTTCTGTGCCAGAGTTAGACATAAGAAAGTCCATGGTATGCCATCAAGCTCGGGATGAATTACCTCAAGTTTGACAGTGAAGAGCGCACTGATTTCCATATTAAACAGGAACCTCAAAGCATGCGTGAGCCTTTTTATGTATCTTGGAATATTCGTTTTAAATGGTCAATGGCCTCTGCCAGCGGTGCGACGCCTTATTCCAGTAGATCGGCTTCATTCATACAAGCAGCATAGCTGCTTCGTATTTTTCGCAAGTTTTGATAGTCCTCATATAGGATTTAAGAACCCATTATAGGAACATCTTCCTTCTCCAATATGTCACGGATGAGTTCTTTGCTGCTCTCCTGAATCACTGTTCCAGTGTGAATGTCCCCCAGATCTTCTCATGAAATGAAATTTATCCCAACCCTCGCAAGCATACAAATGAAAGTCAGTGCAGGGGTTGATCGGGTTTCTATTCATCGTAGTTTTTCAGAAAAGCTCGGATGGTACTTGGTAGCAAGCTACTGATTCACAAACTTTCACTGACTGTATCCAGAGCTGTAGAAAGTGGTGGGTACAAGAATATACAGTAGTTCGTGATGCCTCTGAGGGCATTACGGAGGAGTAATCTTAGCAAGATAAGCAGAATGAATATGAACATGCAACTGACCACAGCAAGGAGGGGAATGGCTTTGGACACGGGCTCTTCGGAGTTGATCTATGCCCCCGACATGGGGAGCTTCGCGCCTGGTCATCGTCACTAAAGTTGCCTGGATGGGCGGTCGGAAGGGGGAAATAAATGTTTTCGGAAGGATTTCTCCCTGGCATCGGTGATGGCTCGGACTTTGGAGGCGGAATGAGGCGTATACTTTTGTTTCCCTGGAGGCCGACGGGCTTCGGGCCTTGGTTTATATAAAATTACCATCCTGGTATTTTTAGGAAAGGGAATGTAAACCGGAAAACTACGAGTACATGGATGTTCCCCCTGGCATTTGATAGCCAATCAGTAGTATATAGTAAGTAGTTATATAGGTATGCTTGGGCTGCCCTATCATTAACCGGTGATAGATAGGGAGCTACGAAGACCCCTAGGTATAAGTTGGGGGCGGGGGTACCTGCTCTCACCTCGCAATAGTGACTTCTCCTGTTTCCACCGGTAGTAGTAGTGGTAGTGCATCTACTACCACATTTCGCCTAGTCATTCCCTGAGCATAAGGATGGCTCGCTGCAATGATGATATGTTTGGGCCCGTGGTGACCGGAAATTGTCGATCAGGATTTGACTTCACCTTACTTTTTGAGCAAAGCATCCTTTTCCCTTCTTCCATCCGCTATTCAGATCTTGGTGTTTCCATGCCGGCTCTCTCATCTTCTGCGACAAGATGTCAAAGCTGTACAGGACAATCGTCTCTACGCAAGACTGATCAGTGTGGTACCACCTTGGAACCTGGAGTTCAAACGCCGTTAGTTGTCAGGCTTCCTATAGATCGCATTCGCAGTCTTCGCTGCTCTTCAGATAGCCCTGTTAGTTGAATGGGCAACTCTTTCCACACCAACTAGCCGCATGTCCGTCCCAGCAGCTTCCCTCAGGGTCATTGATGGCTTCGTCATGTTCACCTTATCGGCCGTTGAATATCGACGATCTTTTTGGCCCTCGACAATTTAAAACGTGTATTTGTTATTTAGTCTTCTCTTCGATGCCGATTAGCTGCGGACCCTTTGGCTGATGCACAACCAAATTCCTCTGTCTACCACTGCAACAACTAGCCTGGCAACGAAAATGATATTATTGATCCTGGAGGCGCAGAACAAACGCAAAGTTCTACAGGAGCCGTACAGAAATCTGTCTCCAGAATCTGTATCTGGCATATTAACCCGGAGTTGTTTCTGGTGACTCAACGCGCTTTTGTGTAGAGAAGTTCGCGCATTGCTATCACCATCAGATATGTTTCAGGTGGACTCTGATTTATCTTCGGAGTTCTTGAAAAGAAGGTTTCTACCTTACTAAAATTCTTCGATGCCAAACATCAAGTTCAGGCTGCTTCTTTCGGTGGCTCGGTCCCTCAAGCGACCAATATTTGCCGCGGCTATTCCACGAATCTTCTAAAGTGGATTTACATGGTGCCAACCCTTCCTGACATTTAAAGTAATTTACTACGTTGGAGACCATAACAAGGAGGATAAAATCTACGGATATGGACTAATCGGAGCAACCGCACTGGTTTACACGGGACTTGCTTTTAGTAGCGCCAGTAACAAACATAAGACATTCCGAATAATTACTATAATGCGCGGTGGTCTCATCTCACTTCTCTACGACAAGACACTAGAGCTGGATATGGAAAAGCTCACAGATTCAGCGGCTATGTCGCTCATGACTACTGATATAGACAGCATTGCCACGAATTGGATAAACACCCATGAGATATGGGCATCACCTATTGATGTTGGGATTGGGGTCTATCTGCTTCAGCAAAAACTAGGCATTGCGTACATAGCCCGTGTCGCTCTTGCTCTTCTCTCACAGTGGGAAGTACTCAAATTGCGAAAATGATGAGAGGACGACAGGAACAGTAGTTAGAGGCGGTGCAAAAGCGTGTCGGCTTGACATCCTCGCTTCTGGCAAACATCAAAGACCTGAAAATAATGGCCATGGCCTCCAGCATAGATGACAAAATCCGGGGTTTACAGTCAGCTAAAGTGGCAAAGGCAAAGTCCTACCTGAGAATCGAGTGCCTGATGAACGTTTGCGCGAGCATGTCAGCGCTTTTGCCCCCGGCCACAATACTTCTTCTCTTTGTTTTAATGGCTATGAACTCCACAACTGATCAGCCTACAAGCTCCTTAGTCTATTACACTCTCACAATTGTTGCTTTAATGGCATCGCCCTTGGGTTTGGCGTTGAATGCGCTTCCAACTTTCCTGGTGTCACTTGCATGTTTTGCAAGGATTCAGAAATATCTACTACTGGAGGAAAACAGGATTATCGAGATGTTAAGCCTAGCCGTCGAGCGCTGTCTGTATTTTTCCCATCAATCAATATCAAAAGTCTCCTGGTGCACAAGGGAGCGAGCTGCCTGAAAGTATGATGATGAGTAAAATGACCACATGGATTCGGACTTCGACAGCCCTTTTTTCTCTATCCAACACGGCTACTTTCAATTATGACAACACAAAAAAGACCATATTAAAAAACTTCTGTTAAGATTGCCAACCTGGTTCCTTTACTGTGGTACTTGGGCCCGTTGGATTGGGGAAAACAACACTCCTAAAGGTACTTCTCAGTGAGGTGAAATGCTGTTTCCATGAGAGATCTAACAGTTTCCTATTGTGGTCAAGTTGTATGGCTTTAGGATCTGTCTTTACGAGAGAATACTCTTGGAGGACTTCCGTTTGAAGAGAGGCTTTATAAGGACGTGTTATTTGTGACTTACTTAGGTTCAGAAATCTCCAAGTTCCCACAAGAGGACCAGACCAAACTAGGGTCTAAGGCAGTGAACCTCTCCGGTAGCCAGAGTCAACGGGTTGCTGTTGCGCTGGCAATCTACGCACGCAAGCCATTGCTTCTCCTGGATGACTCTTTCAGTGGCTCGGACACCACATCTCAGTCGTTGATTCACAGCCGTCTCTTTGGCCCGCCTGGGTTTCTAGGAAAGGTTGGCTGCACTGTAGTTCTGGCCACCCACAGCACGCGTTACCTAAACAATGTAGATTCGGTCCTCATACTTGGTAATGACGAGGTGATTCACCGTCAAGGGCCCACTGAGCAGCTCGGACTAACTAAAGATATGTCAAACAAAGACAGTCAAGGTCCAGATAACTCTGAAGAACCATGTAGCAGTGCATCACAAGACCAGTCAGACAACACAACACGACCCTTGGCCTCAGCAAATCAGTTCTTGTCCGACGACTTGGCTCGGCAGAAAGGGGGCTTATCCATATACAAGTATTACTTGAAGAGCGGTGGTACCTTCAACTTACTAATCTACGTCTTGCTGAACAGCCTCTATGTATTTTGACTCGTTTTGGGCAAGTTTAGGTCGGCTTCTGGGTCGACGCTGTTGAGACGAGTCCAGGTGGACAGAGTAATGTTGTGTACGGCTGCTCTTATGTCGCGATAATGGTCGGAGCCATGATCCTGTATATATTCGTTCTCTTCTCCATGTTCCAGGTGATTGTTCTTCGGTCCGCTCGGAGGCTACCCACAGCACTCCTCGGAGCGACGATACGTGCTCTCTACAGCTTTCACGCCGTCACCGACCCAGGAATCACATTGAACCGGTTTAGTCAGGATATAACACTGGTGGATATTGATATTCCCTTCAGCTACTGTGGAGTTCTTCTTGGATGGCTTCACGTGCCTTGGCCAAGCTATCTAATTTGTACGGGTGTGAAATACATTGCTGCATTTTTGCCGGGGGTGATTGGCGAGACATATATTATCCAAAAGTTATATCTGAGGGTGTCTCACCAAATGCGCTATTTGGACCGGAAGCCAAGTCACCTTTGTTCAGGCAGATGCTAGAAACCTATAGTGGTATTATCATAATAAGAGCTCACGGACGGGAGCATCGAGTTCAAAGAGGAGAACCTATCATTACTGGACAAGTCTCAACGACCCTATTATGCGCTGGACTTTATCCAGCGTGGGCTCCACTTTGTGCCCTCTTTGCTGGTTGCAGTTGTTTCGGTTATTCTTGTAACCTTTGGAACCCAGATCAAGAATATCACATCTGGAAACGCAATGGGCGTAGCATTCATCAATGTTTTGAAACTTTTCCCAGATACTGAGCTTACTCATCGCCGCATCTACCACTTGAGACATCACAGGGAGCCGGTGGAAGGATTAAATCCTTTACATCTGATGCGCAACCGGAGGATGATGCAACAGTGATCCCCCAGAGTCCACAACTCTGCTCTCCATCAGGCACCGGCAAAATCGAGTTCGATTCCGTCACGGCATCTTAGAGGTACGGACAGAAACTGGTACATTTTTACCTTTCTAAGTAACTGAACTGACATGCTCTTGATAGCCCAATGTCCAGGGCTGCCCTGGACAACGTGTCGTTTTCCGTTGAGCCTGGGATGAAAATCGGCATCTGTGGTCGAACAGGAAGGTAGACATTAAAATCCCTTGCTCGAACCTTCTGTTCACACTGACAAAAATGACTGACGCATGCTTGCAGCGGGAAGTCTTCAATGATTTTGGCCCTGCTTAAAATGATACCACTTCGTGAGGGCACCATAATCATAGACGGTGTCGACATTTCGACCTTGTCGTGTGACGCGGTACAATCCATATACAATACTACTTCCTCGAGCCCCTGTGATCTTTCCGGGAAGTGTTCGACAAAATCTTGACTCGTCTTTAGCACACTTCGACACTGAACTACAGCCTATACTGGAATCACTGGAACTGTGGGAAACAGTGTCGTGATGAGGTGGCTTGGATGCCGATATGGACGCATCGCCCTTCAGCCATGGTCAGAAGCAGCTGCTTTGCATCGGACGTAGCTTTCTGATGAATGGCGAAACGGATTTTGATAGTCGACGAGTTTACAAGTAGTCTAGACCAAGCGACAGAGGCTTTGATGCTGAAACCCTTGGAGAAATTTAGCCAACGTACTGTGCTGGCGGTGGCGCATCGACTCAGCACCGTCAGCTGATATGACCGTATTGCGGTCCTTGACCCCGGAAAGCTGGTCGAGTGGGGCGAGCCAAAGAAACTGCGAGATAATGATCTTGGATTCTTTAAGTAATTCTGGGCCAGTTCAGAATAGGCGCTAGAGAAATATGCTTTAATGCTTTCCAGCAATACATTCGTCATAATCTATACATCCTTGATTATTTTTAAAAACATCAGAAGGCATGAGAGAATGGTGTACAGATCTTAGTCCCCGTTCCTATATACAAGTTTTCCTGTGAATTTACGCGTCGAGCTTGCATGATCTGCATATGGTTGTCATCCTTTCCTATTATACCATTTTACCCTTACGACCTTACGCATTGTAGTACTTAATGACAGGACTGTCAACGCATCAAAATAGATCCTTGTTCCGGCTCTTTAAAAGGTAACATAAAAAATATAGAAGTGTCCATTGTTCCGTGGTACTACTTAGCATGAGTTAGCTACTGTGGCAAATGACAAATTCGCTTGATTTCCTCTATATCTCTGCCCATCTCTGTTCAGTCCCCGGGTCTCAACACCACCCAGTAACGCAGATGTGACAGTCATAGTTAAAATATTCCCAAATGATGACTAGTCCACCATTGCTTGCCATCCGCACAATCATGAGGATGTTGAATGCCTATGCTTACGCAACATCAGTGCCGACATCGCGCTTGGACACCGCGTTGCTATACGCTGCGTCGACGTGGGCGTCGATATCACGCTTGGACACTAGATTGCTGTCCGCAGCGTCCGCGTCCGCATTGACATCACGCTACGAAACTGCGTTGCTATAGGCAGCAGCTGCACCAACAGATACGGCTAGAAGAACCAGAACCTATTCCCCAATACTGCCTCAGGGAAGATGCCTTACCGCGGAGAAAGACAGGGGCAGCCAAAGCACCCGAGGCGTAACGAGGCGTAGAGAGCCGCAAAAACGCCAACAGCCTTGGAGAAATGCATCCTGAATAAACAGAGGTAATTCGTCTTTGGAAAGTTCGGAAGAGTTTGGCGAGTCAATGACTTGAGATAAGAATGAAACTGTGAAGGCAGACCGATGGGTTATCTTCTCCGGTTATACAACATTTATGGGTGCATAAATGGGTCGGCCCGTGATGTTTCATCTTACCCGAGCATTGACTAGTAGTAGATGCCCCTGTCACCATAGACCCTGAATTAAGAGAGTCCGGGTGTAACGGGTGAGACGTAACCAATGAGCAGATTCCGACTGATTGGCGTAAGATAGCCCTAGGTACACCGTTGAAAGCGATCACCGTTCCAAATTATGAATCGAGAATGAAAGATTTCTCGAGGCACATCCTATCGCACCGCCCCAAACTGGCCACAATCTTCCTTTCTCACAGCATAAGTGTCACGATAATCAGATGACTCAACAAAGTGATCGGTCATGCGCGATCGAAGCGTGTGCTTCTTTTGCCTTCCCTGACGGCCTTCATCTTTTACCTTGGAGAAAACATCCAACAAGCCCCGCGGACGCAAATCTACGAGACCATTCTCTGCGACCAGATTCTCCCAAGGAATAATACCACACCAGCGACTAACAGATGCAAAAGCAAGGCTGTCCAAGAAGGATTGGCCTCCCTCAAAGGCACAGAGAAATTATTAGGGGCATTGCCGAGTACATCTTGAAAAACCCTCGATCTCTTGTATCCGATACTTGTGCTGACCTGCTAGCCATTCTTGTGATTCCGTGGAGTATATTTGCCGAACGATATGGCCGCTGCCTTCCCCTGGAACTGGTGTTGCTGAGCGTTCTGTGTGAAGAGGTGTGCAGCTGTCTCATCTGCTAGTTTTCAGGCTCGGTTCCAAATCTGCCTCATCCTACTTGCGCCCTTATTCGAAGTGATCGGAGGTGGTCCTGCCATCATCGCCGCCGTGATCCATGTATTGGCCGCAGCAGTAACCGCGGATGAAGAGCGGACAGCAAGCTTCTTTGTTATTCGCGCTGTGTCAATTGTAGCAGCCATACTGGCCCAGCTTATCAGCTCTTTTATAGTGAGCCGTAATGTGTGGGTGCCGTGGCTTTTGGGATTACTCTACATTCTTCTCTCAGTGTTTGCCGCTCCGATTGAGCCAACCGCCACCTAGCTTGCTCCAGAGGAGACTCCGATTCTAGATCCAAGACGACAGTGTGAGGGTGGTATGGGTAGCTTAGACCAGGATAATATTCCCCTCGTCCAAAAACATACTAGTATTCGATCTCGTCTCATCTTGGTGTCGAAGCAACTCCACGAAGGGGGCCAGCGTTGTCTATGGGAACTTGTTGCTCATCGTCTTACTGGTGTTGTCGTTCTTGCGCCAGCTGGGGGAAAATTCGCTTCTTATGGTTCAGCTGTTCTGCATCTCGAAAAGGTATAGCCGGGAATTTGCCCAGATAAGTGTTGAATGCGTCCTCGATCAGAGAATGGGGGTATAAAGGTTGACAACTTGAGCAGGCCAACTTTCTGTGGGCCCTAGGAGAAGGTGATCAGTTTGTGTTCTTCATTATCCTTCTTCCCCAAATCAGTCGGATGGTCCTGGTTCGTTCGCAGATGAATGCGTATACAGCATATTCTACAATATCCACTGCCAGCGCAACTATGCTTAGTTTGGGCACTTTCCTACTCGGACTGGGTGTTTCTATACCTGTCACCATCATAGGTATTCTTGCCCTCTACTCCATGTCTCAGAGCCATTGTTAATCTATGTCCTTCTAGGGGTCGTTCTCATGTCGACAGCGGGAGGGCTTCAATCGGCACAGCTATCTCTTGTGACAACGATGATTTCTCCCGATGATATTAGTGTTGTCTACTCCATCTTCACTATCCTCCACGTCTTGAGCACTTCCCTGACAGGTCCCTATCTATTCAGGCGCCTTCGCTTTGGGATTGAAGTTCAGGATTGAGTACACTGGGCTCTTATTTATAGTCACCGCCACTTTGGCTGCCCTGTCCTTGCCAATGTTCTTGTACATTCGACCCCGTAATGACTACGAACCGATACAGGAGGCTAGTGAGTGAGGGTTTCACGAGACACAAGGACCAGGTCTACTCATTGGAAGAAATCGAGGCGGGGACTCGTTGATTCCATACAACGTGGCTACAATGCGCGGGCTCCTATCTGGGCGGTGGCCAGTTTCTCAACGGAAGGTGGACTCTGCAACCATATTTATTCATATACAATGTTGGATAAGGTCGGAAGCATTCACGTAGAATCACAACGCATAGAGTCACAGTATCCACAAATGCGCCAACACCCTGGGATAAGTAGCCATTTAACTAATGAAACATAATTTAAGGATCCCGCGACTCCCGATCCGAGACCGAGTTTCAAAGCTAAAGCCAATCTAATGAGATCTACGGCTAAACCAATTCCTTTTATAAACGGCTTCAAACCACTATGGTTTATATTATGTATTACCAGTTACTTCTCCTCACTGAAATCATTTTCCGGCCATCACCAAGCCCTTCTTCAAAAGACCCAAATCAACCACAGCCATGACTCCCACAACACCCAAACAACATCCCCTTCGACGACCTCCCCAATCCCCTACAGGTAAGGGTAGGCCAACCCGGCAGCGAAGTGGAAGGCAAGGGCAAATTGTCCCTACTCACACGCGAACGTGTCGCTACCGCAGCTGCCAGCGGGATCAAAACTGGGGACTGAGTCACATTACAATCGGATATGTCCAAGTTGGAGATTGTCGCCATGGGCCGACCACATTCCCAGCATCACATTCTGCCTCTAATGGGCGGGGCGTGCTTTGATGACATATATATCTCTAACCCTCGTGAGTATTCATTATTTCCGATGAGCTACCACGGCCACAATTAATAAAGGCGACAAAAGAAACAAGTAGTAGTCAATGGGATGGTCTCCGCCATTGTTCGCAGTTGGAGCCGGGACAGGAAAAGCATGTTTTCTATGGCCGGACAACGGCGGCGGAAATCCAGGATCGGTCGAACGATCGTATTGGGATTCATTTCTGGACTCGGAAGGGAATTGCAGGTAATAATACGGTGCCGTCGATGGTTCGGCGAGGTATTAACTAACCTATGTAAATAGGTCGCGGCATTCTTATCGACTATGTCTCCTATGCCGATAGAAAAGGGATCAGATTCAACAGCTTCTCCTCACACGAAGTGAAGCTCTCTGAAGTCCAAGGGATTATCAAAGAAATGTAACATCACCATCCAAAAGAGTGATCTTCTTTTCATGCGTGTTGGTATCATCTGTGACTGGGACAATAGAATGACTATGCTACTAAGTCTGTTCCTGGGATAGCTAGCGTGGAGCCGACTGTTGACATGTTGCGCTGGATAGGAGCTCGGGCTTTGCAGCTGTCGCAGGTGACAGTATTGCGTTTGAAGTGTGGCCGCCGCGTAACTGTTGCACCAGTATCTCCTAGCGGGCTGGGGGATGCCCATTGGGGAGTTGTTTGATCTTGAGGCATTAGCCGAGAAATGTAAGGAGTTAGATCAGTGATCAATCTTTGTTACCTCGGTGCCGTTGAATCATAGGGGAGGTGTTTATTCTCCGCCTAGTGCTACGGCTATATTCTAGGCTGGGGTGCTTGGTTGATCTGATATAAAGGGTTGAATTTATAGATACTTTATGTTGATCATGCAGCAACTTTGATATGAACTCGCCGAGTATCAATTGACAGTACTGAAAGGCTTGAGGTAAGTGCTTATATATATGGTTATCTGAAAACACTTTTTTGGGCATTCCAATAGACCTGAAGCCCATGGACTGTCTTAGCTCCACAGCGCAACCCAAAGCACAGCCTGCAACCTTAATTTGCTGGAATCTCCGGTCCGTAGCCTCCTCAGCTTATCATGGTAAATCACAGGAATATATTGCAGGATGTAGTTGTACCGGAGATTGCAATAGAGTGGAACCTTTGATTTCCTAATGGACGGACTAATGCCATGCCACTTCCCTGGAGCCATAGTGTACAAGACGATGTCGGAAATACTAGTATAGCCTGCCATTCTATCATCAATAGGGCAACCGCCACCAACATACCCGAATTAGAAGGTAGCCAGCAGGACTATGCCCTCTGCGAAAGACAACCCATGCAGCTCACTCACTAAACTTGCCTATTGCCTTGTCGTCTTGTGCCAGGCTATGAATTTGTCCTTTCCAGCTGGTAACGCACCTAAAGCAAGAGACTTTTTTTGTCAATCGGTCAATTGAAGGCTGCACTTCTGAGGCCCTCAGGTACTCTTTGAAATCCCTTGCTTGTAATTAGGAATAACGAACCCTTATACATCAACCAAGTCAGTGTGGCCGAGTGGTTAAGGCGACAGACTAGAAATCTGTTGGGTTCGCCCGCGCAAGTTCAAATCTTGTCGCTGACGTTGAAATTTCATTTTTTTGCTGTTTTTTAGCCTCCTGGAGGCTGCAGTGGAGCTAAGATTTAGTTCACCAGGTTAGTCCGCTTCTGATATGGTATGATGCCAAGGCGTAGCAAGACGGCGTTGATCTTATGATGATTTGCCTGCCACCCTTGTAAAAGCCTTGGTCATAGATCTCCTTTTCAATATTTAATGCCAGCTTTTTCTCCAACGCATCTAAAGTATATCCCAAGCCGAACACATCATTTGCAGTAGGTACTGGTCCATCCGAATTGATAACACTTTATCGAGACTTTTCACCGCCTGCGGTTAGAATCGGCGCCTTGATAGAGGGGCCAAGGCGGTGGGGCGATTGATATGGCACACAAGAAAGCACGCAGAGATGGCGGGGAGAAATCGATTCTGTTAATGGAACAGAGTTTCATTCGACAATCCCATCATACGGACCCAGTATTCAATGGCAATTGAATTCTATCAAACTTTCTCAAGGGGAAGAGACTTGGTAGTTCGGATATCGATGGCAACGTTCCGAACAGTTGCATCGGCTCCGAGGGAAAAAAAAAATCTTTTAAGTCGCGCCCTGTGTACTTAAACCCTAAAAGAACTTAAAGAGAAATCATTGGAGCGCAGTTTGATTTTTCTTTCTTGTATCAACCTATATCTCCTCGTCGATAAAAACCTGCACCAGACCTACTGCGATATCGCACCTTGTCGTGTCATTCTCGGAGATCGCACGAGCGTTCTGTGACTCATACCACACGGGTTATAATTCCGCACGAACCCCCATTTTAAACTTCAGTTCATACACTTGCATTGTGTAAATAATCTAACATGGGTTCCGTTCAACACACTGTGGCAGAGCTTGATGCCTCTGTGGTTAAGATCACTCGGTCGACAAACCTCCGTCCGGTCCCGGAGCCGGGTTCTCCTGAGGAATTGAGCCATTCGCACTGTACTGACCATATGGTCACTGCCCGATGGACCGTGACCAATGGTTGGGAAACCCCGGAAGTGAAGCCTTTCGAGAACCTCAGCATCCCTCCCACAGCGTCTTGCTTGCACTATGCTACCGAATGTTTCGAGGGTATGAAGGTGTACAGAGGATATGATGGCAAACTGCGTCTGTTCCGACCGGACTGCAACGGCGAGAGACTGCTCATGAGCGCCCAAAGAACATCTTTGCCTAGTTTCCGTTATGAGGAGCTGAAGGTTCTTATCGCCAAATTGCTGCAGATCGATGGACCCCGTATGTGACCCTGACCTTGCAAATCAAGTTAACTTTCCTCAGCTAACTGAATTGTCTATAGGCTGGCTTCCTAAGGATCAGCCCGGTCGTTTCCTCTACCTTCGTCCCACTTTGATTGGTAGTGGCCCTCACCTCGGTGTTCAGACCCCCAAGGAGGCCCTCCTCTTCATTATCGCTGTGCCATGGCCCGACCCATCTAAGCTGAAGAAGCCTGAGCAGGGCACACAGCCCGGATTGAAGCTTCTCGCCTCGACTCCCGATACTATTCGTGCCTGGCCAGGTGGTTTCGGTTATGCAAAGCTCGGAGCGAACTACGGTCCCTCTTTGGTTGCCCATGGTAAAGCCCAAGCGATGGGCTTTGACCAGATCCTTTGGCTGTTCGGCGAGGACCGTCAGGTGACTGAGGCCGGCGCAAGCAATTTCTTCATTGTCTGGGAAAATAAGGAAACTGGAAAGCTAGAGCTTGTCACTGCGCCCCTGGAGAACCAGCTGATTCTTGCTGGTGTCACTCGTCGTAGTGTTCTCCAATTGGCACGTGAGGAGCTAACCAAGTCCGTTGGATCTCTTTCCCCTGTTGAGGTTGTCGAGAAGAGCTTTACTATCGGTGATGTTGAACAGGCTTGGAAGGAGGGTCGCATCGTTGAGGCTTTCGTCTGCGGCACAGCTGTAAGTTACTCTCCGCGACTCAATATTAATAATGATACACTAACAGTATGGCAGTTCTTCATTACCCCAGTCAAGCTTATTAGGAACGGAGACGTCGATATGGACATGCTGGAGGTTGGCGCAGCTCGTGCAGGATACGCAGCCCAGATCAAGTCCTGGCTTGAGGCGATCATGTTTGGCAAGGATGGCAGGGAAAATGACGAATGGGCTTACGTTATTGAGGGAGAAAGCGAAAAATAAGGTACAAGGGAGAGACTACCATTTCTGGAGGTGGACAAGGGGTGTCTAATGGAAAGGGTGGTGAGATGTCGAAGCGGGGTTTGGTTACATTGTACATACACACGATATGATGACCTGCATGTCACGGGGTCACACGTCTAGCATAGATCATAGATTCCATTGAGCGTTTTGTTCTCCAATATCCTTGTTTTCCATTCAATGATCTTTGCTTTACCTTCCAGATTCAGTATGGGATATACTTCTCAGTCCCGTGCGCTGTAGTAACTTGTTGCCTTGTTCTACGACGAAGACCTCGATTGTTATACCTTTTGCCCAGCTATAGATATTCGAAGACATATCGAATTCTTCGAGAATTGACGTATGGCTCGATTTAATAATGTGTATCAAGATCACTGTGCATCCTGCGTTGTGTTGCTTTCGTCTAAATCCACCACCATGGGAGCATATTCTCCCATTTCATCATCTTCATCATCATCATGCATGTCCATCTCAACCTCTTCCCCATCCTCCAACTGAAGCATACCTCGCCGTACAAAAGCCCCACGGCTCAGCTCCCAATCGTATTCATCCTTGACCCATTTTTCCACTTTTTCGAATTCGCTCTTCACCGAGGCACCAGCTTCATCAATGACCTCATAAAGAGATATCCGAAATTTCATGAGCAGCTTCCGTAGAAACTCTCCCCCTTCTTCTCCGTCAAGATCAAAAAGCCCTCCTTCAATATCGTCACATCGCTGAAGTTGTAGCAAAAGTAACCTGAGCACATCACTAACAAATTGCTCTCTTTCCTTGATAGCTCTTTGACAAGTGAATATCAAGTTCAACAGCCTTTTCCATTGCTGAAGGCAAGAGTAATTCATCAACGTCAAGACCATCACGAAAGTAAACTGCAGTTCACCCAAGATCTGCGCCTCTCCAGAACGCTCATCACCTTCGCTTAATTCTTCCTTTGCACCGGTAAGCTGGCGAATAAGGTTCCCTAGCGCCCACGAACGGTCCTGAGCAGCGTCAGTCCTCTCACGTCCAACAGCCCCCTCCCTCCAAGTCTTCTTGAGATCAATAGGAAGGAACGAAAACTCGCTCTCCTGTTCCCCAATGACATCCGCTAGTTTTTTGGAATCTTGCCCCGGTTCCGGAATACCTGGTATATTCTCGCTATCTCTTTGAGCCGTACTTGCAGACGTAACCATCCATCGGGGCCGATTATCAACGTCCACTTCGGGATCTCCAACAATACGCGTGAGAAGACTAGGAGATAACCGGTCCGTGAGACCTTCCCAGTCGCGTCGACCCTCCTCTTCATTCTCTTCATCATCTTCATCATCGCGCGACTGCGATTGAACCCGGCCCTCAGCTGCACCCTGCGCAAAAGTCGACAGCGGAACGCGACTGCGGTAGCGGAATAATCCTCCCCTCTGCCAAATAGCTCCTAGATTCGCCTTGTGTCGCATTGCCTCCTGTTTATCTTCATCGACGCTAGCACGTAAGGGTTCCAGAGTTTCAGTGTCCGTGTTCCATTTCCACACGATCACCTCTAGTCCCGCGCTCCCGCGCGGAGCTGAAACCAAAACACCATAATTATTGTGTCTAGGGATGTCGCCGACGTAAAACCACCCACCACTCCGTAATGATAGACTTTCTGTTGTCCCTGTGTATAAGAAATGCCATCCATTCGGTAGATCCCGGATTCCGTGGAAATTGGGTGTGGATGTGAAGGTGATGAGGTCGATACCGACGAGAGTCTTCGGTGCGAGGTGGGGCACGAGGATGGTAGGAGACGGTGTAAGGGAGGCCATGACCGTTAACGGGAGGTGTCTGCGTGCGACCGTTCTAGAGATACCCAAGGGAAGTAAGTGAAATAGGGTCACTTCGTAGAATCTTTGGAGTTCTTATGTCAAGCTCGGCCGTAGGACATGCGACAATGCAATTCTCGGGCCGACGTCTGTTCACTATAAGGGCGGCACTGTAGTTTCAGTAGGTGACTAATTCAAGAGGTAGGTAGATCATTACAGATCTAGTTTATTAGTAAAAAGATACTGGCGCAAATCTCAGAAGACGCGCGGGGTGGGAAGAATTTGGCATCGACCGTAGTTCGATAAGCTTCCGAAGCTGTCCTTATCTGGAAGATCAATCTATATTTCGGAGGCCCTCCGGTTTACTGCTCAGTCTCCACCCCCGCCAATAAGCTATTTGGGATTTACTCATCTCACCTGCCTTCTACCTTGTCGCTCAACGCACTGAATAACTTACCATTTCCAAAGCATTTTCGCCAGTAGAAAGTATTATGATGAGTATCTGCTCTTTCGAAAGAGAGGGGGGACTTGAGAGAAGTGATATCCTGACGGCTGGGGTTCGACTGTTAATTCAGCATCAAATATAGTCGACTCTTCTGGGAAAAGAAAGACCACAGGATGATATGCCATGGAATCCTAGGAACCACGACTCACATCCTCCAGGATGGTAACTTAAAGGAGATAATAAAATCTCTACATAAAACTTTAGAGACTACTCCAGGACTTGAGATAATTACAACACTATTATCACTATTATCAAGCTTATCACCGCCATCTACAAGACAGGGTCTATATCGAAGTATTAGTAAAGTACAGAGCTTTATTAATAATAGCCTGGAGCTTGATTAAAACTTTATACAATGTCTTGACCATGTATTCTAGAGTTTACTAGAAGCTACTGAACTAGCCGCTCAGCTTAAAAATAATCTACAACAGTATCTTTGACACCGGAAGTCTCAAGATAGACAGAAGTCACAGAGAAGGGTCCGATACAACAGGCCATTAACTGTATATAATGTAAAACGCTGAATTATAGATTGTACTGAGGTGGAAAGACTACAAAGTCTTAGACAGATTAAGAAAACAGGAACTTTAGAACACAATAAACCACCACAATAGACAGATACAGGGGATCTGCCTAGTACAGAAGCTAATCAGGTGGATAAGGAAGGACCTAGGCTGCCTTATTGGATAGATACTCAAGGTGACGTTGTATAGGAGCTTGAATAGCTTCAAATTTATCGTTTGGGTGAGGCAGACCTACACACTGAATGGCGGGTGGGTCTGCTGACCTAAGAGACGGCTAGCCAAGCCAGGCGTTTGTTTGGCATGTTTGGCAACTTTTCAAAACTTCTAACAAACTCAAGGATGCCTTAAAGAAAGCTATAAAGCATTACTAGTACTGTCCTTTACGGATAAAAAGAGTAGGATAGAACGGTTCTAGTTGAGGTATATTGACGATAGGTAGCTGCTATTTCAGAGACTACTGAAGCCCAAAACCGAGTAGAATTTTTTTCTGGATATGAAAAAAATTGAAGACCAGGCGATCCAGGCCGTTCTTCGCGTTTATTCCATCCACATCCGCAGGCAGAGTACTCTGCTGATAGGCCCCGACCCAACCATGCAAATAGCTTGCACAAGTTGAAGACATACCCGCACATACCTACAGACGACGACCACGGCGACCACCCTTGCGACGAGTAGAGTCGGAGGGAGTGGGGGTAACGTCCTCAATGCGACCGATGCGCATGCCAGAACGGGCAAGAGCACGGAGGGCGGATTGAGCACCGGGACCGGGGGTCTTGGTGCCGTTACCACCGGTAGCACGGATCTTGATGTGGAGGGCGTTGATACCGAGCTCCTTGCAGCGAGTGGCGACATCCTGGGCAGCCAACATGGCAGCGTAGGGGGAAGACTCGTCACGGTCAGCCTTGACCTTCATACCACCGGTGACACGGCAGATGGTTTCGCGACCACTGGGATCGAAGAGTTAGCCCTATATCTCTGCGCGATTTCATATCTAATCTTCGCCAGCTCGATGCCAAAAGGCGAAACTCGTGACTGGAAATATCGCGGACAAGTTGATGCGACTAACCTCAGATCGGTAACGTGGACGAAGGTATCGTTGAAGGAGGCGAAGATACGGGCAACACCGAAAACGAGCTTGCCTATAAACCCATTCCAATTAGATTTGACCAAAAAGAAAATATAGACTTCAAAATTTGCATACCATCTCCGGCCAGAGGGCCGAGAGTGACGTTCTCCTTAGCGGCAGGGGCTTTCTTGACGGGGGCCATTGTGGTTGTTGGACGGTGGTATGGAATATGGAAAAGAGAAGAAAGAAAAACGGTCCGTTCTGTCGACTTTGGATACAAGAAATTGTTGGGTGTGTGCCCTACCACTTCTTTGTTGACGTTGATTGGTTGAAAGCCCGTTTGAAGGCCGTGCCCAAGCGAAATTCAGCCTGAGGCAGAATATTCTCACCTCACATTCTCCTTAATTGACGGTCAATAGTGGGGCCGCTTCGGCAAACAGTCGGGCCGGCCAAGCTGTGGATTTCCGCTTTAAATTCTCTCCTTTCTGCTGACAGCTTCTTTTTCCTTCCTGTCATCCTTCTTATGTTTGGCAAGGAAAGCGACCAGGATAGACATTCACTGAATGCTTGACTGATTGACCTGGCATTGGTTGCTGAGGAATCAACATACCTAGTCAGTAAAAATGGGTTTCACCAAGGAAAATGCCATGATTGGCATCATCGGCATGGGCGATATGGGCAAGATGTATGCTCAACTATTGAGCACAGCAGGGTGGAGGTAATATCTACAGCTTTCCCCTCGGTCATTGCTAGTGCTTTGCACTTTGCTTTTTCGTGATAGGTAAGACAACCAATCCTCCCCTAGCAATATCTGCGTTTTCTGTTTTTGAAGGATGACTTGAGTGCATTTGGCTCGAGTATGGTCTGTTGGTTACTCTATAACGCCATTCTGGTCTATGGAGTGCTGCCGGGCTGTCAATGATGTAAAATCTCAGCTACCTTACTTTTCTTTGTCTGATCCAAATCCATATCTCATCGACTACCTCGCAAGATTAACCTTTCGTGATCATGGGCTAACTTGTTATGTCGACTAGGTCTTTACAGTGTATTGTTCTTGTCTTTTGATAGACGCGATTTAGCTACTAACAGGAATATGTTTTTCAAGGATAAATGCTTGTGACAAGTCGGATAGTTTTGAGAGCCTGAAAACAGAGTTTGCTTCTCAAGTACGTCTATTGATCACAGCTCATGCTGTCCCTAGACTCATCGTATATAGAAAGGTGTTACAATATACCCGAATGGACACCTGGTTTCAAGAATAAGCGACTTCATTATATACAGTGTAGAGGCCGGAGTTATTGACAAGGTAGTGGCGGAATATGGCCCCTGTATGTCTTATCAAGCCACAATACCACTGTCTTCAAGCAGTGTCTGACTTGTTGACAAGCTACCAAGGTCGGTGCGATTGTCGGTGGACAAACATCCTGCAAAGCTCCAGAGCTGGCCGCATTTGAAAAGCATCTTCCCCCGGATGTAGAAATCGTATCCTGCCATTCGCTCCATGGCCCTAAAGTCAATCCGAAAGCTCAACCACTGGTATGATATGCAGACTGCCATTAGTTTGCACCTATGATAACGTATTGGTTCAGGTCTTGATACAACACCGCGCATCGGACGAAAGCCTCCATTTCGTGGAAGATGTTCTGTCATGCTTCGAGTCCGAATATGTCTACCTGACAGGCGAGATGCACGACCGAATCACCGCAGATACTCAAGCTGTTACACATGCGGCCTTCCTAAGCATGGGGACTGCGTGGCGAGCGAATAATCAGTTCCCATGGGAAATATCTCGCTGGGTAGGAGGAATCGAGAACGTGAAGATCAATATCACTTTGCGCATCTACTCCAACAAATGGCACGTCTATGCTGGCCTTGCCATCCTCAACCCGAGTGCGAAGGAACAAATACGGCAGTACGCTGAATCGGTGACTGATCTGTGCAAGTTGATGATCGAAGGCCGCCGAGAGGAGCTCAAGCGCCGTGTCAAAGCTGCAGGAGCAGCCGTCTTCAAAGAGGGCACAGAGAAGCAGGACCTGTTGCTGAAGGACGAGGTTCTTGACCGTTTCTCGCTCTCCAACAGACCTCGTGAGGAGACAACCCCGAACAGCCACCTTAGTTTGCTTGCAATCGTTGATTGCTGGTCAAAACTTGGAATCGTCCCTTACGATCATATGATTTGCTCCACGCCTGTGAGTAGCTGTAACCTATATTCATTCAACACATGTATGCTTTGAAGAACAGCCACTTACGGGATATATAGCTCTTTCGTCTTTGGTTGGGTGTTACGGAATACCTCTTTCGCAACCCCGATTTGCTTGAAGAGGCATTGGATACTGCGATTGACGATAAGACATTCCGTTCTGACGATCTAGAATTCACATTTGCGGCCCGGGTAAGTAGTATTGGACGTTTCGTCTTAGACGCAATGCCATTTACAAATTTCTGACATCATTGTGTGGCATAGGCCTGGTCTGACTGTGTTTCGTTTGGCGATTTTGAGTCCTATCGCGACCGATTTGAGCGGATTCAAGGATATTTCGCCCCTCGATTCCCTGATGCTGTCAAGCTGGGCAATGAAATGATGAAGACAATCCTTGAAAAGACGTCGAGTAGCTGAGTTCTTAAGGATAAGCAATTCTTACGACAAATGAGCTCTTAAGAAGCCTTGGGGGAGGGAACAAAGCAAACTATGATCAACGAACGTGCGAGAGTTCTAACGAGAAAGAGAATGTCGCCGCATCCGTTAGAATCATCTTGAAGGACTTTGTCGTTACATAAATTAGTATTGGGTAACAAATTTCCAACTCATAAGGCGAATGGTTACCTTTTGGGATGCCGTTGTGTCCCTATGGACTTAATCTCATATGCAATAAAATTCTTGGACTCTAACATCTACTATAACTAGTGGTCCTCAATAGTGAGGTATACTATTTTCACTTTTGACCAACACCCAATCCTATGGGGCGTTAAAGGGTGGCAGTGCTCGATCGCCACTACATCTATCTCTAGGCGCCGTGACCCCGGTCATTTAGGTTAGCTATCTCCAAATAGACACGCTATACTGATTCTGGAACGTGACCCGTCTTCACCCCAGCGCTATTACAGGGTACAATGTTACCAGAGTTGTTATTTATAGGCTTTCCAGTCCGTAGGTTGGAACATGGACTTCCTTGTTCTTTCGTTTCTGGATACTCGAATGAGATTTTCGTACATACGACGAGTGTTCTCACATCCATATATTTACTCAACTAGTATTTCCTGAGCCAGTTAGGTGCCAGCTGCCCCTGTATACCTCAGATCATTAGGCATATAATACATGCCAGTAGGAAACCAAAAGACTGTACTAGACTTAGGCATCCAAGCGCCGGACTACCTCGTCAGGGCAAACAATGCTCTAAATTGTCGTTTTCTGCGCTGTTCCGGGATGTACCCTGGCAGATCTGCATTTTCAACAGCTCCGTAGCCCATTTGTAAATTATACCGGCCTGTTTGGACATCCAATCGGAGGATATCATGTGCTAAAAGTGTGATTTTCATGCATAGGCCCAGACTAGTTCGATGATCACTCCCATTGATGCGAAGCTCCCCCGCCCTCTTACACTGTATAACGTAACTGACTGCCATTCAAACAAGTCAGCATTCCTACCTTGTGCTACAAGTATGGTCATCCCTCTGGAAGATACCTACAAGCCGCCAATGGTATCCACCATTCCGTTGTTGGGCTATCTAGACCCTGAAATTCGCACCCGATGTAACACTGCGCCGCTCGGAAATTGCCTACATGCAATTTCATTTGCTATATAGGCGAGGGCTATAGCAGGCAATTCCTCACGAGTGCCCACCTTCTGTAGGTTAAGGCAGTTTAGCTCTAGCCTTGTGACTCTCTCAATGCAATCTCACCATTACTCACACGAGGACGTAGTTGGTGACGGGCATTCGGTGTTGAGCAAATCTCAAATACTAATGGTGCGCATTTAACCACTGTCAGCGCTTAACAAGTACCAAACCTTTCTAGAAACAATTAGGGATATCATTATCCTAAGCTTTTGGACGAGCATTAGGCCGAGTTTGATGCAATATTTGGCTGGGTGCGTATATCCCCCGCATTGCTTTCTTTGCTTTCCTAAATTATAAGCCTCTAAGGGAGGGTTGTGTTCATGCCTAGGCGGTGTATAGTTCGTATAGTTAACAGTATATATGGTTCTCATAATGTATAAAGGGCTCACTTTCTCTTTTGTTGCGTACTCCATACGTATATCATCAGACTGATCAATACCCTGTAAGATCCCATTTCTGCTTCCGAATCATGCACTATTCTTTAGTTATTTTGTTGGCAATTGTCTCGACATTAGGTAGGCCACCACTCGTCTCAATAGAGTATGCGTATTCATTGGCTAATTCTCCACGAGTCTCCTCGATAAAGGGGCAGCTAATCACGTATACGCCTTCCAGAGGAGGTGGGGTATCGTGTAGCATCAACATACCTAAACACACAACCTCTTACCTGAATGGCACCGTATATCTGCAATTGAGCGCACCGTCTCATATCAAGTGGATGGGACTCAGCCAGGGCGGACAAATGACGGGGGGAAACCTCTTCGTAATCTACTCTTCGCCAGACGGCAACGTTACGCTCTCCCCACGAAAGGCCCTCGGGCACTTCGATGTCTTCCATGACCCAGACATTCAAGCCACTCTTCTCGAGGGCTCTGGAATCCACGACGGAGTCATGACGGCAAACATCCGTTGTGATAGCTGCATGCAATTGCACAACGGCGAAAGTATAATCGGAAGATCTAGCCCTTGGGGCTGGGCTATGAGCCAAGGGATTCCGATAGCATCCGGAAATGTCTCTGCAAAGATTCAAATGCATGAATATCACGGTGTATTTGTGGTGGATCTGACCAAGGCCATTGGCGGCAACTCGTCGAATCCATTCATAGACTCGACATACTCGCGCCTTAATGCCACGCCCTCAAAACAGATACAGGTCGATGAAGCTCTTCTTATAAGAAAACGCATTGCACATGGTGGGATGACGCCTATTGCTTTCGTTCTTCTTTTCCCTAACTTTGCCCTCCTCTTACACATTTTCCCATCTCGCTATGTTGTATGGGTCCATGCTCTCCTGCAAATGTTTGTGATGTGCTTAGCATTAGCTGGGCTTGGAATGGGAGTCTTTGTAGCCAAAGATCTGCAGGTCGCCGGAGGTTACCATCAGAGTATAGGTTATGTGGTGATTAGTGGTGTTGTTCTTTTCCAACCTTTCCTTGGGTCCATGCAGCACCGACACTTTCGAAGGACAGGAGAAACTTCCCTGTATGGTATTTCTCACCGCTGGCTTGGACGTCTGCTTATGATCATTGGCTTTGTCAATGGTGGACTTGGGTTTCACTATGCCTACCAGAATACACCTGATATTCCACGTGCTGCACCGATAATATACGGTGGGGTTTGCGGAGGAGTAGCCATGATTTATATTTTTGTGATCCTGAGGAGCAGAAGAAAGCAAGCTCACGAAATGCTAGCACCGTAGCTCGGACCGAGCTCTTCCAAAGCGAAAGCCGCTTGGATTAAGGCAGTGACATGACTAGCAGTGCGCTCTCGAGTTCCACTGAAATTGGAGGCATCTCTGAGGAGAAGATGAGTTTGCAATGAGGTTATGCAAGGTATTCGTCTCTTTGCAGTAGCTTCGGTACTACGAGGACACTGTACCCTCCCGTATCTGTCAGGTAGTATATGACTAGCATTTTTGTTAGTCTTCTTCTACGGCCATTCCGTCAGACTTTGCTTATCTGTTTGGAAGTATAGCGGACGGGTGTTGTTTTTCTCTTTATTGATGAAACATGATTGATTACATCTGCGATATTTCTTTGTGTGATCTCAGCCAGTGATGACGGAGAGCATGCGATCAGTTGTGATTGGGTCCTCATTCATGACTTCTATTCTATTAGGTCATATGCGATTCATGCTTCTTGAGCAAGAGCATGCAGTTATATCTCATTGATCTTTTGGAAGTACATATATGA
Organism: Aspergillus hancockii; assembly: GCA_001696595.2. Lineage (NCBI taxonomy): Eukaryota > Fungi > Ascomycota > Eurotiomycetes > Eurotiales > Aspergillaceae > Aspergillus > Aspergillus hancockii. Next base: position 49,945 of record MBFL02000168.1, on the reverse strand, counting down.
ATGTTAAAGAGATAAAGTTCCCCCATATACCCCGATGGCAGCCTGAGGCCAGTGGTTTATAGGGCCTGGTTAGTCAGCGGACAACGACCACCTGAAACCTTACGCCGGTGGGATAGACCAGATCTTCCATCGAGGGACTCGTAGACGTGGTTCTTGAGTTGAAACCGTCAGCTGCAGTACCGTGGTACATGTGACCCTCCTCACACTTCGAGACCACTTCCCGATTAACCCCTCTGGCCTCCGACTGAACAGCTTCTCCGCGACCTAAGCCGCAGCGTACTCAACTCCCCTCCCTTCCAACAGGGACCCACGCTCCCTAGCCCCAACCAACCCTCGGCGCGCGCTCGATCTCCCCTTCACGAAGAACAGCATTCGTCCTCACGATAGCACCCGAAGTCGTCGGCGAACTCAATGCGGCCCTCCACCCCGCCTCTCATTCGCGACCGGTGATAGAGCACTCCTTACGGCTAGATGGAGATCTATGGCGTCCGGATATAACTCAGGGTTCTCGGGGACGTCGACCCAGCACCGCGCTGTGGGAGACGGGAGGTCATATTCCAGTCTAGATGACGGGTCCATGGACGGCAGCTGGCCGGGCGCGGCGTCCCGGTCCGGGCGAAATGCTCGTTCGGAGTCTGGAGGCAGTGCGACCATCGGCTTTCGGGGAGCGCCGTCGTTGGCCCCCTCGTCTGGGTCGGGGGGCCCAGGGAGCTTCAGCTCCGAACTGAAGAGCATGAAGACATCACGGAGCACGACGCCGCGGCCCGACGCTACCTTCCGCCGAAGAGGGAGCAGCAACGTCGAGCCTGATGACTTGTCTAGTACCGAGGAGCGTCAGGCCGCAATCCGAAACAAGATCGCGAAGGAGATGAAGATCAAGACGGGGACAGAGAACATGCTCGAGGCATTGCTGGCTAAGAACCCGAAACACACTAAGGATCAACGGTTAAAAGTGGAATCGGAGCTAAGCTCGTCGAATCGCAAGCTTGCTGAGTTGCACCATGAGCTGGAGGAGGAATTGCTACGTGCGCAGGCGCCGTCCACGCCTCCTCGGAGTCGCCTTTCGTCTTTGTTTCAGGGTAGCTCTATGCGGTCACCTTCGAGGAGCAATATGGAGTTGGACGATGGTCAGCCGGAGGACGGAGAGGCGGAGATGGAATCACCGACGTATGTTCTTGCGGAGACATTACAGGCGCTGGAGATTGAAGGGATGTCGCCGGACTATTATGTTGAGCGCGCAAATAGTCTTGTCGAACTCTTTAAACGACATCCCACCTTGAAGTATGACCTGGCATGGTCTGTTTTTGGCTTGCGCGTCCAGGTCATGCTATTAAGTGATAACAAAGAAGTCGTGGCAGCCGGTTACAGGTTGACTCGGTATGCTATTGCAGACCGGAAATCCCTCCAGATCATCCGATCATTACACACAGACGAGCTAGTCATCTTATCACTTGTCAAAGAGAGCAAGGCAAGCATCGAGCGCGAGCAAGCACTGAAATTCGTCCGGGCTTTCCTAGACGTCAAAGATGGCGTTCGTGAGATCTCGCGCGCCGTAGTACGAACCATCGTCTCCGTCGCCGAGCATTACGACGATCGCCTCAGAAACATCTCAATCATGACCCTCGCCGAGATCCTAGTCAAAGAGCCAGAACTCGTCGCTTATGCCGGTGGCTTTGCGACACTACATGACGCGCTCGCAGAAGGGACTTTCGGGGCCTCCGAGTCCCTGATAGCTAGCTTTCTGCATGTTCTTGATACCCCACAGAGCAGGAAACATCTACAAGGAGGATGTGAACTCGAAGCAGTTCTTGCTCCCTTTACCGATTCATTAGCGGACAGTGTTCGCAACGGCCGGCTAAAATCTTCAGCAAAAGCTATATCTGCAATGCTGAAGACCTGGCCGGGCTTAGTAGTCCTCGCAAGGAACGGTGCAAAACCTCTCCAGTCGCTCTTGGAGTCCTTGCACTACCCAGACCCGCAGGCCAGAGATTTAATCATGGAACTCTTGTTTGATGCCCTGAGGATTAAACCACCATCATGGTCCTCGTCGTTCCTGGCGGGGCGGCGGCTTACGACTTACGGTAGAGTCGCGAATCTTCGGTCAGAGACCGATACAAAACAATATCGCGGGTACTATGACGACAATGAGAGCAGGTTCGATTTAACAGCGCATTTCTCTACCCTCATCCTTGCAACTTTAGTGGATGCGGGGTTATCCAAGGTATATTCCTCTTAACTTTATCCACAGTAGCCTAATTTCCGTCGACATGCTAACGGTTACAGGCTCTCTCCGAGCTCATCGAAGATGAAGAAGATCTCTCTCTGAGACGTAAAGCAACATTACTCTTAACGGAAGTCCTAAAACTAGCCCAACACTCCTTGCCCCAAGAAATAAGCGCCAAGCTCCAAGTTCTTCCACACTTATTACCAGCCGCAATCAAATTTGATGTTGAAAATCACGATGTATCCACGGCCACAATTTATCAAATTGAGAGCATAAACCGAACGCTGGCACGCTCTATAGGTTTCTCAAATGGAGTAGGACGATATGGCGTGGATGTTGACATCTCCGCTTCTCTCCTGTCTAGTGACCAAAGCAAAGACAGGATGAGCCCTACAATGGACGAAACCCAATTTCGCAATGCGATCTTAGAAACACATGTCCTGAATACCGTGAACTACCTCAAGTGGAAGTGGGACCTCATCCACCGTATAGTCGAGGGGCCTCTGACGAATCCCAAGAGGCTAGACGAGGCGATCAAAGGCTCGAAGTTTATGAAGCGGCTCATGGGATTCTATCGGCCTTTCAAGTATAGGTTTTCTATGCTCCCAAATACCAAACCAAACCAGCGCTACGTTCGAACTGGTTGCGCATTGATGCGCACCCTGGTTTCAATTCCCGAAGGAACGAAGTACTTGGCCGAGAACAAGTTCCTTCGGCAGGTTGCAGAATGCCTTGCTCAAGTAGATCGCATGAGCGGACTAACGTCATCATCGCCTCTGTTCTCACGGGAACAGATGGCCAGCACATTGAGCGGAGGGTACTTTGCCATGCTGGGAACATTAACCGGCGATAGCAATGGGCTTGCCATGATGGAGCGGTGGCACATGCTCAACATGTTTTACCATATTATTGAGCTCCGGGACCGGGACGACCTCATCCAGACCCTCTTGGGCCATATGGATTATACACAGGAGAGTCACCTAAGGGTTATGCTTTCCAAGGCTCTCACAACGGGCTCCAAAGACATCCGTATATTCTCGACACGGCTTCTCCGGAAATACGCAGTAGGGAACATCCCGCTTTCTCCACAGATGGCAATAGGCAATGCAGACTGGGTTGTCAAGTTTCTTGTCACCCAATTGTACGATCCCGACGTGTCTGTATGCCAAGTGGCCGTCAAGATCCTTGAAGAAGCATGTAATCATCGGGACTATCTCGAATTTGTGGTCAAATGCAGGCCATCCCTAGATCACCTGGGTGAGATCGGTGCACCCTTACTCTTGCGGTTTTTGTCCACCTCAGTAGGCTATCACTATTTGGACGGTCTCGATTATATCACGCAAGAGATGGACGATTGGTTCCTGGGCCGGAACGATGCATATGTGGGTCTCGTGGAAGCCGCTCTATCACGGGCCTACGTCGATCAACCGCGAAGAGGTAGCTTCGTTCCCGAAGATCTTGTCGATCTGCAGGACATCGGGCTGGTCCCACCGCATTTCTATCGGGAGTTGGCCCGAACCACGGAGGGGTGCAGGCTTCTTGAGCAGTCGGGCCATTTCAATGAATTCGCGTGGACCATCCGCGATTTCCGACTAGATGATGAGGACACTGAGATCATGCTCAAAGTTAAGGGCTGCCTCTGGGCTGTTGGTAACGTTGGCTCTATGGAGTTAGGCGCCCCGTTCCTCGAGCCAGATATCGTCGAGCGCATAGTTAAAATCGCCGAAAGCGCCGAAGTCCTGACGATGAGGGGAACGGCTTTCTTTGTTCTTGGGCTGATTTCCCGTAGTCGACACGGTCTCAAGGTGCTGAGGGATTTCGGCTGGGACTCTGCCTTCGACCAGAAAGGAAACTCTCTAGGACTGTGCCTTCCCACCGACTTTAACAAATTGTTCCTGGTATGCGCTAAACTAGTACCTAACAACTCGAAGAATTCTCCTAGTCATATACTGACCAGATATTTTTTGTGCCTTAGGTGGACTTCCCCTCACATTCCAGGAACCAAGAATCCAAGCGCATATCCCAGGACAAATTCAAGGAAGCCATTAGCGATTCAGATCACGTCAACCAAAAGATCCTAAAGTTGATCGTCGACATGGGTAACACCGTTCTATCCAAACGAGCAGCGGCAGATCTTCATAGGTACGCAAAAGTTCCCCTCAGTATCACCAAGATATAACAAGCATACTAACCGAATACCTATAGCATGAAATCAAAGCAACCTGAACGATTCCACCAGCCACATCTCTTCTGCAAAACCCTCAGTATCCTCGAAAGCCACCATTTCCGTCTACCTGCCCGACGCTTCGCTCTCGACTTATTCGACAAAAGCGTCATGCGGCGCATCGTCATGGAAGACGAGTCGGACTCCGACTCAGAAGCAACCTCCTCCCAGGAATCGAGCTGAATGCGTTAGCATTTACCATTTTCCTCCAGACCCCTCCTTTCTCCTTCGAGTGTTATACCCTGCAGTATCATAGAAACTGCAGTCCATGCATACATACATACCCCTGATTCACTGGATCTGAAACGGTTCCTTGCGACTACCTCGAGTCTATGTTTTTCATTATATTTTGGTATGGCGTTGGATGACTTTCGTCACGAGCAATGAAAGGATGTTAGCATATGAATTTTCTTAACTTTTTGCCCTCTTCTACTTACCTTCTAGTGACCTGTCTGGATAGGTTATCCAGGCTATGCTTGGAAGGAGGGAGAAAAAGATCAAAACTCAAGGAGTTGACTTATCGTAGGAACTGTGTGATAGTGCCTTTCCCAATCAATTTTGAAAGATGGAGATCTGATGTACTGTACATACAGCATGAGTATCTATGTCCGTGGAAAACTACTTATCTTTTCCCTTGCTTTGTCCTCCCCTTTCCTAACAAGACTCATGCGTAGTATCCAAGCATAGATATCTATCCCACATCTTCAATCACAACCAAACCCCAACGGCCGCCTTGGAGTACTCATCCTGGGGAAATTGGGTCTTTTGTGGCAGGATATGGTCGTGATCCTATGGGTGGCTCTGTCTTCTCCGGTCTCTGCGCCTTGCAAGATTAAAGCTTTTCACTTAGCATGGCTAGTACATGAAAGATTGGTATGTAGCACTATTTTGTAATTTTGCCTTCAAGTGTGTCGAACTGGCTGAGATGCATTCAAGATAAAAGCCCTATCCTCCCTCCCATCTGTTCAAGTTTAATACTGCTGTAATTTCATTGCGTGCTTGGATGGTAACTGTCCAGCCCGGCTTGGCTATGTTCATGATCGCTTCCATCTTCCTCAGCTCCGTCGAGGGAGAGAAGTTGGAACCGATTGAGGGCTGAAACAGATTTCTTGGAAGGCACCTGCACTTCCCTTTTCGGCCCTATGGGAACCTTGGCTAGAGGCTCGGTGCAATCATCCGGATAGAATGCAATCCGCATCCCCTTGTATGTGAAGCGAGACATCATACAGGAGCGTGCAAATAGTGCATTGTGGACGGAATTCGTGGATATGTATGCATTGCCGTGTTTAAGAGTGACTGTGATGACGATAAGGTTATGGATATGCTCGAGGTCCTTCCGAATCAGCCATTCCGTAATATTGGGATTCACGTTGTATATGACAAGATTGCGTGATGCTCCGCTGCTGATCTTAGCCCTGACAAAAGGGGGAAGGTAGAACTGGCGGTCATTCCACGAAGCCTCGACCTGACCTTGACGTCAACATATCAGTGCAGCAAACGGACTTTTGCATTGAATAACCTACACGTTTCCCGGCAACGCAGATTCCGTGGGTTTTTGCATGCTGCATGAACTCCTGAGCGTTTATCTCTTCAACAAATGAAATGCTCGCCATACGCTCTCGAACTCGAAGGTAAATATGGAGTAAGGCCCCACCCTTTATGCTCTCAACAAGATCTCTGTGAGTGACTCGGTCGGGAAGGCCACGGAGTAGGACGGTACGTTGCACAGTTGGAGTTGTCGACAGCCCTGAGCTTCTGGAAGAATTTTCATAGTCATCTCTCTCGTCGCTATCCTGGGAAGCTAGAAGGGCACCCTCTTCATCATCATCATCATCGTAGGCTTCCCAATGCTTGTGGTTGTTGGTCGGAGTTGCTATGCCATTTCGTGGAGCTTCGTTACATTCCGAGGATTTTTCAGCACATGCCTTACTGTTATTTTGGGAGTCAGGCGGAGGGGGAGAGCCATATATCAGTACCTAACGGCTAGGGTCAGCGACAAAAATGGTGTCGGAGATAGAATATGCTGACATCCAGGGTCTCCTGAGACAGCCCACCATTCATGAGCGATTCTTTCAGCTTTGCTGTGGCCGCTTGGTTAGCAACAAACATATTATGACGCAGGAGGACCATGTGGACAAAAGTATGGCAACTTACTGAACTGAGTTGATACCTTGAGCTGATACCCCGAGAGTCAGCTCGTCAGGTCTTTACAGTTACTGATCGGAAGATACGATAGACGTCGCAACATTACTTGCCAGATGCTGATACTCCGAAGATGTAATAGTCACCGAGTCTGAGTTCGATGCACCGTTTTTTTCCTAGTCAGAGTGGTCGCCGTAATGAGTAGATGATCACTGTATAGTACAGGTGATCGAGTCTTACAGAGTCTGCTCTATTAGGATATCAGCCATGGAACGCAATTATCGCCGTAGGTTTTTTAGTTTGGATTGAATTCAGAAGGTAAGGACAAAGAAAGAGGGAAGGGAAAAAAACGGATAAAGAATTAAAGTCTGTTCGTGCTACAGCACGGCAAGAGGAGTATAACTGGATCAATGAAAACCCTAGAAAAGACTTCAAATCTCACCTCTGCAATAGAGATTCTAAATGTCGTTTCTCGACAGTGATAAATGCGGAAGACATGGTGACTGATACTTCACCTACAACACAATGTTAGTCGTACACGAGCATGCCAACTAGCTGATAACATAAATGAGACTACTTACCAGAGAGAATATGAACATCAATAGAGACTGAATCTGAAACCCGTGAATAGAACAAGGAGAAAGTAAAAACAGGAGAGATCGCGAGAATAAAAGAGAGAAAGAGGGAGGGAGAGGAAATTTGGAAGGAGAGCGATTGCACAGTTTGTGAGAGAGAGAAACACACAAAGAGAATGTCTCGTGCTTTCCTCTCAGGACATATCACAACGTCACCCCACGTTACTTCTGCAGGCGCAATCAACAACTAACGGTTGTTAGTCTTCCTTCTTCTTTCCTAGTATCTACTAAACAGTACCTCATTCTACTAAGACAACCCTTGACTGGGCTCTCCACTTGGGAAACTGAGCTTTATTTCCACTGCCCTATGAGGGACCAACACAGGCGAGATTTAGAGGGATGGGTGCAGATGATATGCACGACGGCCAGAAGGCAACATGCATACTCGCGCACTAGAGGTTGATCATGGCGGGCACTCATGTTGGCCCAACCGGAAGAAAACCCAAAAGAAGCAGCAAAGAAAAAGACTATGAATGAAAAGAAGGGACACCCAGAGACATGGATACAACAACATGGAGTCGAATTACTGGTTGATTGGTCATGGTTGGCTTCTTCTCCTCAACAACTCGGGCGCTTGAGTGTGAGACTGCTGCATAGCCGCCTGGGTGGCGTTGGACAAGTCAGAAGTTCAAGCCCAATCTAATGTATCAATGCGCGCAATACTAGGATAGCCCCATCCCTAATTATTGGCGATACACTCCAGACGACGCAAGGCGCTTTCCCGTCCACTACGTACATTGAGTGCGATCGACTAATGAGAATGGACTTTGCCCACCGCTCATCTCAACTACGCTTTGTAACGTTCTAATCTTTCCTTTTTCTCTTTTAGGTTTAATTCTGCATTCGGGGTCTTTATCTCCATCCCGTTTCAGCACTGAGAAGAATGTGCAGTATTGATCGTCAGCGCATACTGCAGCCAACGGTCAAGATACATGAACAGGTGTTCAAATCCTCCCGTCGGATTACTAGCCTATATATCCGATTATACATGAGCCATTCAGATACTGTCCGACTACCGGACCCCACGTTTGGCGATTTTGCATGCATCCATGGCTGCGGGTTCCACACAATTCTGTTTGATGTACAGAACAGGTGCTTGTAAAGCAGACATATGATTTTTCCCAGCGGTACCATCGGAAACCCTCTCTATCGCCGAGAGGCCTAAGTTACTATATAGAAGTTCAGGGAAGGCATTTATACTAGAGCCATTCCAGATGAACAATGGTCCAATCCTCCTGCACAAACCCTACTGGCACCCAGGAAGTTGAAGTGCATCCACGACCAGCAAGGACGCAGACCAGGCAGCAATCACCTCAGCACAACACACGGAGTTTGCCACGCTACCAATAATTGATTAGTGATAGATCGATGTGGCTCAACCAAGATGTTAGGTAGTCACCGCATTCGCATTCAATAATTTTCAATCAAGGGTAGATTTCATCCAGCGTCCCTGCTAGGCTCTGGGGTCCGTCCCTCACCCTCGCCTTGCAGCCCTGCCGGTGTCCTTGGGGCTTCTTGCTCGATTCGTACGTTCAGTGGGTTTCCAATCCTTCTCTGTCGCCTTGACCGAAGGATTTGGAAACCGTTGGCAGCCATTTGTGCTACGAAGATAGCAAGGAAAATACCTACGACCAAGGTTTGCGGAACGTATGTTTCAGAATCCTGGACTTCGACGGGTTGCTGCTGATTATCGACAGGCAAGCCTGTGGGACCGAAAGAGACAGAAAAAGACATGGTAAATGGCGTAAAGCGTGTCGAGACCCTTGGGAACGACAACGGGATGAACGATGCAATCGGGCCCATTACCACTGGAATCAGAGCAAAGACGAGAAGAGGGACGGCTAGTCATAAGGCAGAGGATATCGATGGCCGAGGGCGAGCCATCCTAATCAGAGAATGCACGGTGAGTAACCCAAGTTTATTAGTATTTCCGGCGCGAAGGGATGAGGGTACACACCATTCCCGCGATTCCACCTTTTTAACCCAACGTGATGTAATCTTCAGCCTTTCTCTAACACTAGTTGTTGGTAGAAGAGCATACTTTTCTTCTTCCCAGACAGGTAGAACACTAGCAAACCACCAGGGAAACTGTGCGGGGTCTGTTGGGATGTCGCCGTATGCCAAAAGCACGCGAGGATGCAGCCATGCTGCTCCCTGGCTGTGCTGCTTCCTCACAAAGTCTAGTCCAAACTGAAATAGTTGCTGCGTTGACATATGTTCTAATGATCGTTCACCTAAAGTATTCGCAGTTGAGGATAGCGGGTTGGCTGCGACGGATGTCTCCATTGCTTCCCGACTTTCCTCTTCTATTACCGGAATATCATCCACGCGCTGTATCCTGCCAACGTAGTACATATCCACTACATACGAGCTGGCCACCTTGAAGCGGTACAGTCCGGTGGCAATCACTAGACTTCTCCCATCGGGAAGCAGCTCATAACGGTCAACGACCAAAGCTGTGCCGTACTGCATAAATCGGGACTGCCCAAGTCCCTGCTGAGTCCGTCCGGCCCGGTTAAACATGACCATGCCGAATATCCGTTCCCTACATTGCATGACCCTTTGCATCATGAGACGGTAACGTGCCTCAAAAACATGTAGGAAAGTCGGCATCGTCGGGAGTGAAAGTGAGCTCACAAACAAAGGAAGTGTTTTCTCGTCATCTAATTCAGTCGTTTCCTGGGTATCTGTGTCTCTCCGCGAAGCAATCTGTTCGGGGAGCAGGGTCTCCATAATGTCAGCTATCCTTTTATTGATCGGATCAGACTTGACTGTCGAAGCCATATGTAATTTGCGGCGGCAGGCAGGGCAAAGATCGGATTGGTTCAGCACCATTGTAATGCACCCACGACAGAATGTATGGCCACAGGGCGTTGTCAATGGATCCAGTATAAGCGAATAACAGACCTGGCAGTCCAGCTGGTTTTGTACCGCTTCCTTGAGCTTTTCCAAGAGTCGTTTGTCCTGATTCATAGGTCCGTATGCCTCATACTTGACATCCGATGCATCGTGATCGAAGCTGCCCCGTTTGACCAAGTCATACATGCCCTCCAGCAATCCCGACCCTACATCTGCGCTTTTCGTCAACCTCGCAGGCTGGTCGCCCTTCGATCCTGTCCATGTCACCCTAAAGCCATACCTTTCGGCAGATGGTGCGTCTGGACGAGCACTAGGATTGGAAAGCACCTCATCAAACACATCCACTAATCTACCCAACAACACGTCGGCCCCACAATCACCTAGACAATGTTCCCCGGCACAACCATTATCTTTACCCCAATGACATAAGAATCCCTTTTTCCGCTCCTCAATCGCTGGATATGTGACGCCCATCCGCTCACGGATTGGTGGCAAGCAAGATCGACATAACGTGTTTCCACACGGAAGCCGAAGTGGCGCGCGTAGTGGCTGCGAACAACGAGAGCATTGAATCAGGCGAATAATAGCGTGAACCGTAGGCGTAACCCCATCGCCAGTAAATTCCGAGGCAGGTAGATCCGATAATGGCAAGGCAGACGAATACAGAGTCGATTGCTGAGTGCTATCCGATGCGTTCTGTGGGGGGTGCGGAGATGTATCGTCGTCCATTGAGCCAGAGAGCCTTCTTTAAGATTAGGTACTATCAACTCGCAGCGAATACGCAGAAGGTGGGTAGTGCCTCGTTTTGTGAAGGGGTGTTAGTTGGCCATGTTTACTAGTTGGCCGGCGTTGAGTCTAATTAAATAGAGCCACAGGTCATCAGTCCACGCCTAGACGGACTGCCTCCCGAGCTCCCGGGATCTCGCTGGCTGGCCTAATTTAACCGTTTATATGCTAGCCCCAAAAATCTACCCCTACACCGGTTTACCCAGGGAGTTTAGTAGTAGTAGTTACAACACAACAATTTGAGGGCGCATCTCAGTTGGAAGTCGTAATCTTGCATTGGGTGGAAAGACATCCTGGTCTCATGACATCAAAATTATATTCCAGCTGGCCAGAATCCGTTAAAACGACCACACACAAAATAAACCCAAAGATATACAACGGGGGATAAGATCCGGAAGGCTCTTTCTCTAAACAGGAAGAAAATATTGGGTGATATTTGAGATACCTGGCCTATACTAAATCCAGTATCGACAGAGCCAGTAGTATCGTACCATGAAAATCCCACCCCAGCGACAACCAGATCCGAACCATACCCGATTGTCCTGAGGCATGCTCCCCCCAGCACACCTGACAGATACCATTCCGCGATCTCTTCTTTTTTTGTTTCCCACCATCTCTTCGGTCGTCCGTATGATTTGGGTTTGTTTTGGTATTTCGAAGGTGCCGTTTAACGGTAAGACTTCTGGTACCTGGCACGGGCACCGCGACCGCCGAACTTCTTGGGCTCCGTGCGACGGTTGTCGGCAACAAGGAGTGTGCGGTCGTACTGGACAAGAGCCTGCTTCAGCTGGTTCTTGGAGTGCTCATCGACGTACTTCTGGTAGTAAGCGACGAGGGACTTGGCGATGGCCTGGCGGATGGCGTAGACCTGGGAAGTGTGGCCACCACCGGAGACGCGGACACGGATGTCAACACCGGCGAACTTGTCAACACCTACGATGAGGAGAGGCTCGTAGACCTAGAGTTTCACTTTATATCAGGTGGGGATGTTCCGGTTTATTGCTGGTTGTAAGTTGTGGCGTACCTTGAAGCGGAGGATCTCAGGCTGGACCAGAGAGATGGGCTGGCCGTTGACCTTGATGAGACCCTTGCCTTGCTGTTGGATATTCTCAGCATACGTTCTTCTTCTTGAACAATGATTCCGATAAACTCAATGTCGCAATGTCATTCACACGCGCCCGGCCGCCTCCTTCCATTTCAACCATAAATATTCCCCCCTCTTAATCATGTCGTAGATTCCAGTTCCCCTTGACGAAAACATTCTCACAGGCGACCACACACACAGCGACGACAAGACAAGACACAAGCATCAAAAAAATGGAACATATTTGCATACCTTGCAGTGGGCGACAGCGGTAGCTTCAAAAAAAAAAAAAAATCCAAAGTCAGCACTTCTCCATCAAAAATCTCCAAGATTAAAAATATTCTTACCCGTCTTCTTCTTGCCGAAGCATTGCACACTCGGGACGGAAGCCATGGTGATCGAATGGCCCTGATCGGTGTCGGGAAGGGGAGTGTGGTGTAGTTGTCGTCGTCTTCCTGATATTCGAATCTGGCAGTGATGGGGTTCAGAATCCGTGCGGGTGACTTCGCTTAGTGCGACTCCGCTAGGGCTTGCCGCTGGTCACGTGTCACGTGATTCCGTGGTGTCCGCGGCGGCGCGGCTGAAAGTTTGGGTGTTCGGTCAAGAGTTCGGAGGTGCGGATAGAGACTTAAGTGTTTCGTCTTTGCGCAGCTTTATATCCGCTGGGAACGGGTGCTTCGGGTCGTTGACTGTTTTTACTTTCTTTTGATTGTTGAGATTTACTTGAAGGCCCTTTCATCATGTCGCAGACTGTTGGAAAGGTAATTTATTCAATTTGTTTATCTATTCGTTTAGTTTCAATTGGACCGACCCCGTTTGTCATTTGATATCAGTATGGATGGGTCTATCGGCCTATGACATACGTGCCAATTCGATGCATTAACTGAGCCACTCCAATTGGAGAAGAGGACAAACCCCCAATGCTAACCCGAGTCCTACTACAGACCCGTCTCGCCTACTCACGAGTATGGCACCACGTCGACGTCGGCACTGACCCGCGCAGTCTCGGCCGCCTCGCCTCCTCCATTGCCCTCTTCCTCATGGGCAAGAATAAGCCCATCTACGACCCGTCCACCGACTGCGGCGACTACGTCGTCGCTGTGGGCTGCCACGACCTGAAGACTACCGGCAAGAAGCGCTTCCAGAAGAAGTACTATACGCACACGACCCGACCCGGTAGCCTGCGCAGCATGACGATGGACAAGATGTTCGAGAAATGGGGCGGTGGTGAGGTCCTGCGACGGGCTGTTAAGGGCATGTTGCCTAAGAACCGGTTGAGGGAGAAGAGGTTGGCTAGGCTGAAGAGTATGTCTACTTTCCCCTGAGGTGGGGTGTTGTTGTTAGATATGGGGGATTTTTGCTAACGGGTGGTATGTATAGCTTTCGAGGGTCTGGCTCATCCGTACGAGGAGAACATTGTTAAGATTGGGGGGAAGTCAGTGATTGCGGAGCTGCCGGAGGTTAAGGAGGCATTTCAGAAGCCGAAGACTGAGGCGTAGGTCCTTCTGAGGTGAGGGCTTGTTCCGTCTGTAATTATACGTTTTTGTGTCTTGGCTTCTTGTACTTCTCTGTTGGCTTGTTTTTTATCTGCTAGCGCATGGGTGGGAGTTCTTGATGTGTTTTGCTATATAATGTTCGGGTGTCATTCTTACGTCAAAACTCTAGGAAGATTGTTACTTGCATCTATCTTCCTATAGGTACATTTGTACTATACGAGCCGAAGTGGGCCAAAAGAAAAAGAAAGTGAATGAATGCTATACACTATCCCAGACTATATACAGTTTACCTTTGAAAACTCCGTAACAAAGAATCAGATGGTTTACAGCTTGGACTTGAGAGACGACCGTCCCACGGTACATTTGATCAATCCATTGGGACCAGACTGTGGAGCGTACACTTCAGCGTTCTTGCCAGTGTTCTCGAGGCCCTTGTGCCAGCTCAGGTCTACAGAATTACCACGTTAGTATAAGCGGAACAAAGTGCAGTGAGCAGAATGCAAGAAACCTACCGATCTCGAAATAATGCTTGTTAGGCAACGAGTACTCGACCGTCTCAACCAACTGCTGGCGCGCAAGAATCTGCTCTGCCATCTTGTACATAGTGGCCTGGACACTGGCACTGTTATCCTCCGCGAAAGTCTTGAGAGTAACTTCGCGAGCCGCAGCCCAAGTAGCATCGAACTTGGGCACATGCGAGCGGACCTCATCCAGTCCACTGAAGTTCTTCCACTGCCACGACGCATCGACATCGGTGCTCAAAATGCGGTCCCAGGTCTCCTTGAGCGTGGTGTACTCGTCACGCAGGAAGCCCCAGAACTGCGAATTGGTGCTCTTCAGCACGGTGAGGTTGGACAGGGACGACTTGATATCGATGCCCTTGCCTTCGACCACGTCCACCTGCACGATCCGCTTCTCCTCGCTATCGCGGATGAACGAATGTGGGTGTGGCTTGCCGTCGATGTCCATGCGGGTCCAGCGGTGGCAGATGATGTGGGCGTGAGCGGCGTGGATGTGCTTGTACTTCTCGATGAAGTGGGTGCCCAAGATGGAGCCGAACAGCTCGGGGGGAGTGACCGGATGCTGTTTGGAGAGAATGTAGATGGTGTTCTTGATGGAGTCGGTTGCGACAATGACGCTGTTGTCGGCTTTGGTGTAGCTGTAGATGGCGGGTTAGCAGTGGCAGGGTCGGATCGGATTTGAGGTAGTTTACGAGGTTTCAATCTCTCCCTCTAGGAGCACGCAAACGGTCATTTCATAAACCGTCTGGACACCAGTCTTCTCATCCCGGTGGACTTTGTAGACTCGGACATTGTCCTTGCCGTAGCGGGCTGCTGTTACTGCGGACATCTTGGGAGTATATGATGTAGGGTATCGCAAGGGGTGCAGAAGAGGATTGAAGATAGGAGTCACCGGAAGACGTGAGAAAAGCAATTGTGAGACGAACCAAGACAAAGAAATTGTCACAGGATGATCCTTGCCAGCTTTTTAAACCCCAGACGTAGGGAAAGAGCGACATGATGGTCTGATGGACCTCGTCGGCCACCTCCGAAACCCGCGGTTGCCCAACGGCCGCAGCCATCCTTATCTTATCGGGCGCATCTTATCGATAACATTAATTCCAGGATGAAGCTACAAAACAAGAGATGCGCCCATACAGCTACCCCTCAGCCAGCTCGATCGGTGTCTCTGACAGACAATTGAATGGACAGTTTGACGATCAATGGACTTGTATGTATCAGTCAGTCCGAGGCATGTCAAATGCAGGAACAATGCCGCAATGTGCTGTCTTTCACATTCTCCGGCATCGTTCGGGGGCCGGAGACGGAAGAAAGCATTGGGTAATCCCTTGAAGGGGGTCACGGAATGCTTGTGAGAAGACATCTCCGTCCTTCAGCAGGATGCAAAAAGTGTCACAATTGTGTTCTGTTCTATATGCCAATGGGAAGGCAAATTAGGAAAAAGAAAGCAATGTTGCAACGTTGAGGGTGAGAGGGAACAAGACTCCGCAATTGAGCTGATCTGTTTTTCTTTTTTCTTTTTCTCCAGTGTCCTCCAAATCGGTTGCAACGTCACTTCCCGGACTCTCGCGACCGCATCATCCGAGTCAACAGGATGACATCCCTCATCTTCAGAGGGAGTAAAAGCCCTCCATGGCTTTTACACTATCGTTCATCGACGGCGTTCATTATCGCCACGGTATGGACGTCATCGTTCACGGTAAGTGACTAGCGCCACCTCCCTTTATAGATGACCAGGAAGCATTGCTGACAATTTCTCAAGGACTTTTTTCTATATGCCATGGTGAGCGAGACTCGAGTGCCTCCCATCTCTGCGAAGCGTCTACTCATGCCAGCTCCAGATTGTCCCGGTCATGCCGACAGCACTAGTTGATCGCGCCGGTGTACCATATGAAGACCGTACGTGCATCTCCTCCGTCTAACATATTTTTTTTCTCAAAGTCACTCAACGGTATCTCGAAACAGGCGAATACTGGGTTAGCGTTCTACTCATGTGTGAAGCTGGTGTCGCATTCGTTTGCTGCCCGCTCTTCGGCTACCTCATCGACATCTCGCGCACCCGCCAATTCCCCTACCTACTCGGTCTCATCCTCCTAGGCGCATCCATGATCATTCTCTCAGTTGCGCATACAGTGGGCTTGTTCATATTGGCCCGGTTACTCCAAGGCGGTGCGACGGCCATGGTCCATGTCGCAGGCCTAGCGCTCATGACTGACTCCGTCGCGTTCGATAATCTCGGCCAGACCATCGGCTACCTAGGCTCGTCGGTTGCGCTCGGGTTCCTGCTCGGTCCACTATTGGGTGGGCTCGTTTACGATACAGCAGGATACCATGCTGTGTTCGCAATGGCATACGCGATTGTTATCCTAGATTTCATCATGCGAATTGCTGTAATCGAGAAGAAAGTTGCTCGTCAGTGGCTCTCAGAGGAATCGGACAATACAAACCCAGAGTCCAACCCCCGGGGATACGATACATTCGGTGGCTCATCAGGGCCATCGGGTTCCGAATCGCCCAATTCGAAGAAACCAGCACTTCTTCTGATTGCCGGCCAACCGCGGGTTATGATCTCCTCCTGGGCTCTCCTAGTTCAAGGACTACTTTACTCATCTTTTGACGCAGTAAGTCATAGTCCTTACCTGGCCACGTTCAGCAGACTAATGCGTCTACCCTCCAGACAATCCCTATCTTTGTTGAATCCCGATTCCACTGGGGTCCCTTCGGAGCCGGAATGACCTTCCTCCCATCAGCCATTACAGCTCTTTTCGAGCCATACTTCGGTGAGACCTCCACACACAACCCCCATTACTTAACATCCCCTCACTAACGCCGGCTCTAATCCATAGGTTCTCTATCGGACCGATATGGCAACCGCAAGCTAGCATTCATAGGATTCTCCCTGCTCTCTATCCCTCTCATCTGTCTCCGTTTCGTCGAACACAATACGACTTCTCACATAGCCCTCCTCATCTCCCTCCTCACCATAATCGGCCTCCTCATTAATTTGACCATTCCCGCGCTTTATGTCGAAACGCAGCAAGTCCTCGAGGACATGGAGCACGCGCGGCCAGGTATCTTCGGCAAAAAGGGCGCGGTGGCGCAGGCATTTGGCGTCCAGACCATGGCTCAATTCCTGGGACTGTTTGTGGGTCCTCTTTGGGGTGGATTTATTGAGTATCATTTCGGCTGGAAGCACATGTCGTGGACACTGGCTTTGCTGACTGGGTTGACTGCTGTCCCGATGCTGTGGCTTAGTGATGCTGGTGCGGAGGCAGAAGAGGATGGAGAGAGAGAGAGGTTGCTGAGTGCGTAGATTCGTATTTAGTTTTGTCTATTTTTAACGTCTGGAGGTGGTGTATTTAGTTTTCATAACATCCTGGGCATCAGACAAAATGAGCATGGGGAAAATCCGAGCCAAGGGTGTCATCTACTTAATAGAGTAACCCACTGACATCCTTCACATCGGTCCTATAATTACACACACCTCTTTCCACATTCATCCACGTTTCCTTGTTTGCAGCTCCTGCCACAACTTTATATATACCAATTGAATGGGTGTTTTCCCATTTCCACGTTTCATTCCATTCCTTCTATTACGTAGTTCTACACCGCTGTCACTTACCATCTAGTCAATCAGGAAAGAATGGTAAAAGAGAGAGGAGAAGACAATAGCAAAACCAGACCTTTTCACACCTATCTATATCTATCCACTTCCAATCGCCACGAGTATGCCATATATTCAGAATACACTCTCTTCTTACTTCATTACACAAACTCACCAGGCAGTTATTCATTTTCTTCACAGTAGAACTCTTTCTACCCCTTACCAGCAAAAGCAAGGGTCTCAAATGTAATATCAAACTCAAGTCAGCAGCTCCCAAAACAGTACGAACTCCCAATCCTATTCAAAGGACGATAATTGCATGTGTACCAGCTTCCACCTGGTTTCACATCAACCAATATACAAACAGCGTCTACTCAATCAGTCCAATCCACTCCACTCCACTCCATAAACATGAACCGAACACTGCTACATAGATTTCTCCCCAGAACAACAACAACACTAAGAACAACAGCATGTATTCGCTCACCACACACATCTATATATCTACACCGTCAATCCAGGTACTAACACACTACCCAGACCACCAACCTCCACACGTCACTATTCCAAATCCAAACCGAGGGGTGAGAGGTGAGCAGATCTGTGGGGTTCGGGGGAGAGGTGGACGAGCTGGGGAGGGAGTTGAGTGTTTATATGATTAAGGAGCTAGATCTAGGGGTTTTAGTAGGGGGTGATGGTGATGTAATAATCGGGGAGGAAGGAGACGCGCGGACTACGTCGTATGTTAACTCTTAGTTTGCGAATGGGTGTTCTTGTTGTGCTGGGTTTTGGGGATCCGGGGGCGCATAAGAAGGCTGTTGAAATGTTTCGGCGTCTTTGGCCTGAGAGGACGGTGCGTGTTCATGCTTTGCCGCAGATGGGAGGGGTGTTGCCTTGTATTACTCAACAGGTTCCCGTGCATGGTGTAGAAGTTGTATGTCGACTGGATGTCACTGGTTGATAGAGACAGATAAATAGTATGAAGATCAATCTTTCCTCCGGAGAGCAAGTAAAAATAGTAAAGAACGGAGAGTTCTGTACATCTAACACTCGATCGATATTTTTATCGTATTAACACAGCAACCTCTTCTCGCCTTATCACGGTTGACCGTTGTCCGTCCGGGTAATGCATCCATCCCAGACAGTCCCTTACAACACTAAGATCAACAAGACCAAAGAGCTTTCATATACAGGTTAGCCCGAGATATACCATACTAGACGAAAGTCCAGATCCAGAAACGAGGAAGACAGAAAGAAGACCAGGAACAAGCAAGCCGTTTTCAGTTCCCAATCCATCCAAAGCCCAAACGCCGTTCAAGTGCAAACCGAACGCCAAACATTTTTAATACCGTAGACGTCGTTCCAAAGATCTGTATACGCAGGAATCACAAGCTCAACTGGTCGATACTTCCCACTCTACCACTCCCTCCTAATCGGCCACCGCCCTTTGTCACCATCCCTAATCGATAGAAACGCTCCTCCCCGGCGGGCGTTCTCCCGCCGATGTACCATTTCTCCGGGCCGAGTGCGTCTCGAAACCCGCCCGATCCGCTGGAGCTGTCGCTCCCGCGTCGTTGACGGTCCGGTCCATTGGCGATTGGAATAGGATTGGACGAAGCCGGGGTGGGCGGAGACGAGGGGGCCGGTGGAGAAGCGGAGGATGAGGGCACCGGGGAGTCTCCGGCAGGAGGTGGGTGATTCAGTGGGGATCGGGTATGTGACTGGGGTCTAGAGTGGGAAGTAGAAGAAGTGGAGTGGTGGTGGTGATGATAATGAGTCGTCGACGAAGCGTCGGGGGATGCTCCTGAGTTACTGGCCTTAGTTGCGATGGCTCGAGCACTTTGAGAGATCTGAGTCGGTGAAAGAGAGGAAGAGGTGCCCGTGGCAGCCTGAGAGCCAGCCGCCGAGGCCTTGTACGTCGACTGGGCGCGAAACGCCGCCAGAAAGTTGGCCAGGAATGGGCGATTCGTGGACATGGTGATGACAGTCTCACAGGTTGTATGTAGTAGCAAGTAGTCGTAGCATCAATCAGGGGGTGAACAATGATCCCGCGGTCAGATCGACCACGAGCTGTTGAGTGGGATTATATGCGTGGCCAAGGGAAGTTCCCCGCGGCAGGGACAAGACTGCGGAGAAATATAGATGGTAGGAAGTCGATAAGTCGTAGTAGTACTACTAGTACTAGGGTTGGTATGCAGGTGGAGGTTCGGCAAAAGGGAAACAGGGTTGACGGTAATCGTCCGAATACCGGCGAAGGGGCGCAATGAACCTAGACAGACACACCACACTAAGGTACTCCTGGACGTCCACGGTGCATCTGGAAGCGATCGGAGTGGATAGATGAGGATCGGCGAGTGTGCGACGAGGGATTCGAAAAGAGGAGGATGAGAGAGAAACGTAAAAGTTCTTGGTTTATGTCTCTGAACGTTCTCCGAGGCGTCCCGTTGTCGGAAACCAATCAGCGGGCGTGGATATCGTCCGGGGCAAAGACACCAGACGGTGACGTCGATTTGACTTGACGGGTCTTTTGAGAAGGATCACATTGAAGGAACAGATTGGGGAATTCTTTTCCTTCAATCATTAGGTGGGGGAGAGAAGTTGTTGCCTCTCACGGTATGATCATCTGTCTAAGACATCGACTTTTCTATCCTTCAAAGTTCTCATTGTATAGATACCCATATTGTCAAGAGGGGAAGGACAAAACGCAAAGAAAACGTGGGGTACATTTCTCAAGTGCCCATCTGACAAAAAAGAACTTAGTCTGGACTCAAGGGTATTCTCGGGATCCTCTCCTACTCCTCCGCCTCGGACAAAAGGGTTCACAAGTCAAGACCTGTTACAAAAGTCACTGGACAAGGAATCGCATCCTTTTCCTCATCACGGGATCTGTGACGCCCGGTGGCATGATTGATACTCTATCCAGTCATCCAGAAATATCACCAACCCTAACTGGGCGTACAATGGACATCCAGGATAGCCAATTTCCTACCGTGTGAACCGTGATAAAATCTAAAATAGAACAAAATAAAAATCCCCCTAAGAAACATAGAAAAATCTCCGTGTTTTTTTAAATGTGATTTTTTTGATTTTAAATTCCCTCATTATCCCTTTGCTTCGAGAATCTAATCCGGTCGGAGTCTATATTCTAATTTTGGATTCCCTTGGCTTTTCTTTTCTTTTGATTCCACCCAAATGTTTCTCGATCCAGCCTGGTTGGGAGGGTGAGTTGCCTCGCTCCGGACACAGGACCTGCCATAAAGCCCCCCGGCCAGGGGAAAGAAGAGAAAAATGCAACCGATAGACACAAGCAGACAACCGACATATAAGACATGGGGGCTGACCAGGGGCATCCAGCAACGTGCGTCCAACAAAAGCTCCCAAACCAGGCTCTCCACTGCAGGAGGCGACAGAACTTTTGCCATCCGCAGCGTTTGCAACCCAGCCGCCAAAAGTATGAAGAAACAGATGGCTACCTTTTTCACACAGATCGAGCAGAGATGGAGGACGGAAAACAAACGCGAACACCTTAAAAACAAAGACAAGAAAAGAAAACCACAGAAGAAATTAAAAAAAAAAAAAACAACAACAACAACAACAACACCTCGGCCCAGCTCAAGCTCATATGTCCGAGTAGAACATCTCGAATGTACTTACAGGTTTGGTCGACATGCAGATCGTGAGGTCTATGCAGAACAAACCCGAACTCGCTGAATCTCCAGGCGGCTCGGGAGTCGACCAGTAGTAGAACAGGACACAATGCGAATCGTAACGAAGAGTCGACAGAGGCCTTCCCACGAAATCTTTTCGGACACATTGCAAGGAAAAATGCAAAGAGGAACAAAAACACAAAAATACAAGAAACACATGCCCAGGTCTATTGGTCGGACGCCGGATGAAAAACCACACACACCATCCCATCTGCCCACTCATAATGGATGAGAAGAAACAAAACTGAACCAGGACCACCACAAGATTGCACTCGCCGTATAAAATATGCTGACACAATTTTGAAACCCAACAAATAAGACACAGGTGACCGTATTTCGTAAATAGACAAAAAAAGGAAACGGGTGGTCGAATGCGGTAACAGAGCAATGCCGGACACTCGCGATAAAGTCCACACACGAAGACGAAGCTTTTGATTGTTGCTTCTCCTGCTGATTGAGTCGGCAATCGCGGTGATATCGTCAGTCGAAAGTATTCGCACAGCCGATATCATGCGAATGCCGGACATAGCGTAAAATCCGTCAATGAACAGAGAGAATGCGCAGATTCCGTAGTGACCGAAAAGTCCCTAGTATAGTAATCGAGACGCGTCTCCTCAACAGGCTCACATACCCAGTCCATGCAAAACCTAATATTTCGGAAAACGAAATTGACTGGGACCCTCAAAAGCTCCATCTCCATTTGCGCGAACAATGTCGGAAATCAACGACGCAGTCCGCTAACATGCATTATTTGGCCACTATTGCCTTGCGGGCTGAACGGTACCTATATCCACAGTATTAGTTTTGGACACCCTAGCCGATACGGAAAATCAACTTCGTAACCGATTTTACTTACCATCACCGCCCAAAGTGGTCGAAGCCAAATAAAGACCATTCATGCCACCTTCCTGGGGTCCGCCGGTCGTGGTCGGGTAGAATTTTCGCTCGGTATCAACGTGAGCGTGGATTGGCTCCTGGCCAGACGCCATGGACTGGGGGAAAACGGGGTTGATGTAACCATCGTTGGCTCCGGGCTGAAACATTGAAGTCCAGTCAATTTCGCCAGTGTGATTGGGGGTGGGCCCAGGCATAACTGGGCGTTTAGGGTCTTGGACGACCGGGGGTTTTACCTGTTCATAGGAAGGACGGTCAACACTCAGCTGCTGAGATACATCAGTACCAGGTTGCGCGAGGTACGGGTTCTGCTTGGGAGCCGCCAGCCAGGGGCCTCTCTGATGTGGCTGACCATGGGGGAATGCGTCTTCCGGCTGACCGCGGTTCATCCCATTGACCGACGACATCGAAAAGCCCAGGGGCTGCTGATCCGTGTACCCAGGTCGGCCTGAAGCCAGCCCGTTACCGTTCACGGTCCCCTCGCCGAAAGCCGTACCCGGAAGGCCAGTGGCAGGAGGGACGGTATTACTGACATCATCCTGAACCGGTTTCGCAGGATTCGCAGCTTGGGACCTCTTCAAATGTGCCTGTGGATGCGACAAATGAGTCGCGCCCGTCGGGTTACCACGACGTAACGAGCACTTCTGGAAGTGGCGCTTCAGAATATCACTACGGGAGAATGTATCCTTGCAAAGAACACACATGTACGGGCGATCACCGGTGTCTGAGCAAAAGAGAAGAGAACTGTCAGCACAACAAGAACTGCGCGCCACACATAGATTCATAATGCACCTAAGAAGAATGATAATTGTAGTAGATAAGAAAAACTTACGTCTGAGCAAATGGCGCTTCAAATGTTTAGCATGAAGATAGGTCTTATTGCAGTGCGGGCAGGGGAATTTTCCATCAGCATCCTTGGCTGGGATTGTGGTATTCTTCGCGGTGCCATTGACGCCATTGGCGACCGGTGTGGCACGTCCCGGAACACTTGGGAGGATCCCGCGTCGGCCTTGAGAGCCAACCACCTGAGTGCGAGGAGGCTCCTTTGCACCATAAGGCGAGGCACCGTTTGCGCCCGCAACGGGATCCGGGTTCATCCAAGGGGAACCCTTGCCATCCGAGTAGCTGAAAGCACCCGAGGGCATGCCAGAGAAGTCTGGCCGGCGGTCCCGCGGAGGTGCCGGCGCGATTGGCTGCGGATAAGTCTGCGCGCTCGATGCGGGAGGCAGCACGCTATGAGGTGGGGGGTATTGCGATGGCTGATGCTGCGCCTGCGGATTGGGGTGGGAGAGGAAGGAAGAAGGAGGCAAGCTGCCCACGGTGGTGTGAGGCATCATAGGAGCGGTCGACGACGCGTAAACATCGTGAGAAGTGGTAGGAAACCTCGACAGGTCAGGCCTGTACGGCGGCTGACCCATGTAAGAATGAGGGGCAGGAGATTGGCTGTGATGAGGCTGCAGCGGGGGAAGTGTGTGAGGCTGCGACACAGGGTACTGATGCTGCATGGCGTACTGAGGCATTGGCATACTCGAGATAGTGGTCGAGAGAGGCGTGGAGCCTTGGGGTAGGCTGGTGGAGGGGGGCCGGGATGGATGAGATCTAGGATCCATCATGAAGCGGAGAGGATGTCAGATGGAGGGGAAAAATAGGGCTGAACTGGAGGCAGAATTCACGGTATCCCGATCATCGATTGCAGAACGAGAAAATCCTTTTTTTCGCCGGCTTGTCTTCAGACGAACGGGCAGTTTTGCGAGGCGATTGATGAAAGGATGATTGCCAATGCCAACTGCGAACAGGATACGAATCACTTCCTGCAAAGTTTTCCTTCTCGTTGATTCTTTTTCTCCAGGTTCTTGCTTTGACTCTTGCTCTTCTTTCTTTTGCTAAAATTTCCTCTTCCGACGGAATGAATCCTCCCACTTGACGCGGTGATAGGACGGGGATATGGAGACGTTCGGAAGGTAAATTCGACCGGACAATCAATTCCTCAACCAGGAGATACTCAAGGATCCTTGCAGTCGAAGATGGGGGCGTACAGGAACAAGTGCGACTCCACTGCAGAAAAGAAGTCAGGATGAAAGTCGAGATGCTTAATCGTAAATTCCCCACGGTCACCCACCAGGAAAAT
Organism: Aspergillus hancockii; assembly: GCA_001696595.2. Taxonomy (NCBI): domain Eukaryota; kingdom Fungi; phylum Ascomycota; class Eurotiomycetes; order Eurotiales; family Aspergillaceae; genus Aspergillus; species Aspergillus hancockii. Next base: position 25,641 of record MBFL02000168.1, on the reverse strand, counting down.
CAAGTTGTGTGGGAACTTCTTTTTATCCGCACGTTGTCAACAGTTAATGGTTCTGATCCACCACCGAGGCGGCGTGTATGTGGGTCTAACAACAACCAGCGGTGCTTAGAAGAAAAGGGCAAAAAATAGGCTGCTAGTGCTTTCGCGTCAACAATGCGCGAAAAAAAAAGAGACCAGGATTTTTTTGCAAATGATACAAATTTTAAAATCAAGTGAGAACTGTCAGGAACAGTGCGTACAGGAGCGGAGACCACAACAAGTATGAAGAAGAGGAAAAAATAAAAAAAGAGGAAAGGGGGGTGGATGGAGCAAAAAAGAAAAAGAATGATTAAAAAATTCGAAAAATAAAAAAAAGGTTAACACGGTAAAATAAATAAAAAAATTTTAATATTTACCAAAAAGACAACACCCAAGGTAGCCGACTAATCACGGGAATGGAGGGAGGGGAAAGGGGGGTGACGAACGGCGGCGGCGCAAAAAAGTTAAGAGGGCAGGAAAAATACAAAAAGAAAAAAGAAAAGTGTCAGGATTCGGAATAGAAGGTCAAGACACGCTTAGAAGAAAAAGGAGGAAGAGAGGAGAGAAAGTAAGAGGAAACGATACTACACTGATTGAAGAAGGTTGAGGGCAGTGACGATCGTGACTCGCTGAGGCAAAAAGCCACCCAGGAATAAAAAATAGAAAATAGAAAATAATACACTCATGATAATAATTTTTTAAAACAAAATAAAATAAAATAAAACCCTAACACTCACGTATTATATTTTTGGTTATTATTACCTACCTTCCACTGGTCAACACCCAACATTTGGAACAATTGCTGGTGCCGTAGACCTGATTCGTACCTCACCACCTGGTCTCCGAGAATAAAACAGGAGCCGAGTAAGTCAAAAGTTTCCTTTTTGCCTTCTGCAATTCAATGATCTTTAGGTTTGGGGATAACGTAGCATTTTGGAACCCGTTAGCAGGCAAACTCGTGGTTCTATGGTTGAGCTACTGCTATTCTCTGGCTCATCGACTAATCGATAAACTATCTTGAAGTTGAAAAGGGAATGGTCGGGTCAATCCCTCTAAACCAGAAAACGGCAAAGTCGGCTCAGCAGTCAAGGGGGCAATTCCGAACATTGACCGGGGAGTTGGGGTAGACAATTGGATTTGGTTTGGCAGCAGCGCTGTAAGCAGGGGAATAAAGGATGAAAGCGCCGTTCCGCCCTAGGCAAAAGGGCGTCGGTTGGTCAATTTTAGTTTGTTTTATTTCTTACAAGGTCTATCAATTCAACTCCAGAGGATGACGAGGGTGGTTGGAGGGAACTTCGGGCGTGGACCGAAGACAGTTGTCGGGAAGTACCATAATAGTATCCTTGCCGCATACGGCTACGTAAAAGATACTTGGCAGAGACTTTGTTGTTACCGGCTTACACGGTTACCTCGTGATTACTGACTAACCCAACGCAAGCGGATAGTCAATGGTCGGGCAAGAGAATTTATTTAGAATCAATGCTGTGGGGGAAAGATTTGAGAGTCAAAAGGAAGCAAGAAAGAGAGAAAGAAATAGTTATACTTATTATACACTCAAAAAATGGTCACATACATTGAAATTGGATATCTAGTACATATCCTTAAGGGGTTAAATCCAGTGTTTGACCCTAACTGCAGCCGATCCTCCATAATAATCCTCATTATCACGCCAATCCAGGGTGTGATGATAAGCATAGTGGACAGCGCTAGATGAGGGGTGATGATAAGTTGAATAGAGGGGCGGACGGCCCTAAACTTGCAGGTTAATGGAGTCGGTTTGAAGAAGAGGTTCGTTGGTGACGACGGTCTTGGCTGCTTTCAGACATGGCTACGTAAAGAGAATGGGGATGCCTGAGGTGTGCAAGGTGCGATTGGCTGTATGGTACTTTGTATCGTACGTACGATACCACATTCACTTCCCGACTCTCAATTCCGATCGCGCACTCATTCCTAATATATCTTTGGCTGCATTCAAATGAAACATCCAGCCCGGTGTCGGACGCAGCAGAAAGGATTCAGGGGGGAAATATGTTGCCTAAGTATATGCGCTTTTCGGTTCAATTCAAGCTATCTCGCGAGATACATAGTCCCAAAATAAGGCGGCATATGGATTGGACCTTCTTCCTGCACCCCTTCTCCGCAGTTGACAGTCCCGCTCATCCAATGTTGGTGCTCAGCCCTCATGGCACATCCACCATCCCACATGAGCAGAACCTTATCAAAGTTATCATCGTTGATGTGGAGTGACAGAACCTGTTCCTAGAAGATGAACAATGGTAGATTCCACTTGACTCCGCTCAATGTGGGAATGCCATCAATTCTGAAGAAGCATTTTCATCATGCAATATATGCACTAACTACTAACTAGTAGGAGTAATCCTGTAGTGGCACCTGACATGCCATCCCTACAGCACATAATATACATTCCTTTCTCCTACGACCGTATAAAGCCATAATGTATAGCTATGTAGATACATCCTTCCCATTGCGAAAGTAGGCAACCTGCTCATATGCACACCCTCGATGGTTTTCTATCCATACTCGTCATCATCATACCACCTCAAGCATCTTCAGAAGGCCAGCCTGCAGATGATATGTCTGCGTGTCACAGTGGAAGCAACGGTGAGCATACCTTTAAATTGGACCTATATCCTACTATAGGCATATCTTCCCATCCGGTTCGCAAATGTATACTATAAATATACGATTACCCATTGACAGTTCATACGGAAAAGTCATTTCATGTTTCAGAGTGAACTCGGTCTGGTTCATCCTAATCTCCTGTAGATGCGTCTACATGGCCTCTCCATTCTACTATCTATATATATCTCTAAAAAACGAAAAGCAAGGATTCAAGAAGCGCGATCTGTAGCGGAAGTAGATTTCCGTACACACCACTAGCGAACACGAATTCTAGACACTCTCAATGGTGTTAAGGGTTTAATAATGGAACATATATTTACATCATGGGTGCATTATATAAGTATGCACCTGCAAGGAATACTAGACTGAGGGATACAGTTCGAAGGATGGGCCACTCAGTAATCAGTGTAAGCATCATCATCATCATGCATGCAGACCTTGTAAACCTTGCACTGGTACTTTTGATTAATTCTCAGCGGATGACAGAAAAATAAAAGTTGGGTTTAACAATGAAATGAAATGATGCCACGCACCTTGTTTCATATGCAACCTAGCGAAAAACACACAAGGTAGATACTATTTAGTTTCCCAATACCTACGAAGTAAACCCGAGAGCAAAAAGGAAAGAAAACCTCCTACCACCACCTCCACCTCCAAATGGGGAATCCGTGGTTCACTCTTTCGTGCCCTTGCCACCTCCAAAACCAACCATAGTATGATGAATCACATCGACTGATAACTGACACTATAATTGACTCTTTTAATGATTAATAGTGTATTAATTAATTCGTATTATTAAAGGTGAAGTAAAAAAGTTGGGGTGTCCAGAATTCCCGCATGTTTAATGGTTAGTAATAGTCAAAAACTTGTCGGTTCTTACTTGTAGACATCGTCTCAATAGCAGGATTGCGATATCAGAACCTACAGATAGACGATGGGTCCTTGTCTTTTAGGCTTCACAAGAGAGTTGGCGGCTATTCTCCACCAGGAGGTTTTCGCTGGGAGCTTCTCCCGCTTCGATTGTGGACCTTAACCACTAGACAAAGATGGGATCGATTGCATTGTGATTATTCCGACTATCTGATCTGACTAGAAAATGAGCATCATCAAACAGCGTAACACCAAAACATCTGAATATCATTACTCCTCTATCAAACCACGATGAATAATAATTTCAGCTTGTACTCCTGTACCAATTTAGAAACCGTCTCTCGGCATTACCGGAAGAAGTGATCCGTACATTTGTCACAAATAGGGAAGGAATTAGGAAAATAAAATAAAAAATCAAAAATCCTTTTCATTTTTTAATTTTCTTCCGCTCGTGGTAACGGAGCATCTCGGGTGAGTGTTCAAAACTATGGTTGGAGGACGGAGTATGCGGACATGACGGGATTTCAATTACCAAGGAACCGCAAAACCCTACCAACAACATTTCACTGGTAGAGTGTAAGCTGGGCTTCATCGCAAAGTGAATCTGAATTAGTAATACTCCGCGAGTCTACCTCTGAGATCCGGCTAGTTGATTTTGGTCGTGTATAGAAAAGACTGACCATACGGTGACCTCGCCCAACTTGCCACTTTGTGTTTTGATTTTCCAAGAACCGAGGAATCTCCACCGGATCCTGCTAGCCCGGTTCAGGTAGGGTGTCGGGATACCCTGCACCTCGCCCAATGTGGCGGTCCGATCACGGCAGTAGGATCCACAGGAGGAGCCGATGGCCCGCTCATGGAAACTTCTACGGAAGACCAACCACCAGGCGGTGTGGAGTGATCGGATGCATGGGTTGATGATAGTCCTTTTGAAGTAGTACAAAAGAGCAAAAAGAAACAGTCTCCCAAGGAGCTCTAAAGAATGAACTATGGTGAAAAGGGAAATTATCCGCTGGTGTGTCGAAGCTTGGCCTTTTTTTTCTTCTTTTGTGATGGTCCCTGTTTTGTCAATCGGTGCTACTGTAGTATTGCGTAGTTGGGGTAGTAGTTTTCTATACAAATAGCCCTAGGATCATAAGGTATGCAGTCGAGAATTTTGTGACCTCAGCCGAGGTCTGCCGAATATCGACTCTTCTACGACGGAAGTATGTCCATCATTGACAGACAGAGAACTCCGTGTACCGTTGCGGAATTTCATGGATACAGAAGTTGATTGATACTCGGGGAGAACCTGTGAAGGTAACAAACGGGACCCTGTAAAACAGCTCTCCGATAGTGGTAGTACTACTAAATAGTGTGTTTGTACATGGATCCATTGACAACACCAACACAGTTGACTCCGCTACGTGGCAGAGAATGGTCAGTTTCTCATAACATCACCAGTGGCTGGTCTAAACAAGAAGCACTACCTCTGTCGTTTAGTTAGTACTCTCGTACTAGGTACTTACCAACAAAGTCACTAGCTACACTAACCATTGTAGCGAAAATCGCGGCCCCTCACCCCCTAAGTAAGCCTAAGGAACCCAACCTCAGTCTACTGCAAGTTTCGCTTGCAGATCGTCCACTTGGACTAAAAGGACTAGGGTACGTACCCCGTGACTGAAAGTGGTTTTTTCCAATTTTCTTCATCCCGCCGAATCCGGGACGGACATTCTCGGGCTCCAGGGCCTTTCAGGGTTTTCCAATTCCTCGGCACTTTTACCCATGAAGGGGTGATTTTTCCAGTGCACGCCGGAGTAAAGCCGAAGGACTCGAAAGTCTGGATCGGCCCCGTTTCGATTCCTACAGTGGACCAATGATACTCGGCCTGAAGTATTTGAGGCAAAAATTAAACGCCACAAGCAGCCACCACATACCTCACACTCTCATATTTTTTTTTTTTTTAGCGGTGGCCTGAGTCTTTTTTATTTCCTTTAACCTTTTTCAGGGGTGAAGCGATCTGGACTGCAGCGATGACATAATTGTGTTTTATGTTTCGGTGGGAATTGAGTTCGTCAAGTTGTTCGTTCATCTAACTCGTTCAGAGGGGAATGGTTGAGCTGTTTTTATTCTATACATACTACTATTTTATTTTTCTCGCTAGGGCGGCGACGTAGCATTTTCTAAGTATTAATGATTACATACACTATTTTTTATTCTATTTTTTTTTATTTCAATTTTACAACGCGCTTGTTTGTTTAATTTATTAGTCTGGTTGATGGCTTGACCGCATGATTGCCTTTGGAAGTTGCCCGATGAAATGAATAATGAATTGGAATCCCGTGGATTTCATTCATTCTTGGTTCCCGAATCTGACAGGATATGATATTCTGAACACTTTGTCCTTCTGTCGTACAAGATTCGGGTGCCTGGCGCGGTAGTTGTCGATAAACAGCCCACCGATCCATTTAACTTCCTTCTATGTGCAGACAATCAAAGGAAGTAATGCCATAAACCTTCGTATATTATTACATTAAGTGGCTGATGACGCGTGATCAGGTAGGCGGTAGATCATTGATCTATTTACCTTTTATATATGTACTGGTGTTTTTGTATCCTGTAATCTTGAGCATAAATGATATGATCTCCGGGCCAATATCAATTTATACAACCGTGTATGTATAATTTATATCAAACTCTGCAAATCAGAGCGTTATTCTGATCGCCGTTACTTATTCCTATGTATCTGACCATGAGCACGACGCATCAATATGCACATACTTTCGTATGTACAGAGTACCTACTCTGTACTCCGTGCTATACATAGCATCATCTACTTACGGTACCGACCATATCACAACACAATCCAATCCAATCCTCAAGTCTCAGAGCCAAGCCCCTGCCAATCATACCTGAGCGAGGGAACGATAAACCACCACAGCCTCATTTTCAGGAACAAAAAAAGAACCAAAACAAACGTATTTACCGAAAAACCCCCCTCCCAAGAATAAACCACTGTATAGAGACAAACCCAAGTAGCCTTTCCCGTATCCCATCCTATCCCAAACAACCAGAAACACACCCCTAGATGACGACTCCCTCCCTAAGTACATACAACAGTAGTCCTGCAAAACTAGCAATGAACAAACAAACCCATCCGCCACGAACCCAAATAAATGAAACATAACCAGCCCTGGGGGCCCCCCTCTCGCCCGAGACAAGAATCCGTCAGTTGAACAAGCAAGCGAGCCCAAAAAAAGAAAAAACAAGGTTAACTTTCGAAACTTCCCACTATTCTGCGTAGAGTACCTCTGAGCGAAAAGCTAAGGAAGATACCCTATGAGGCATGTTGCACGTGCCGTTTCTTGCATTGTACCGGCAGGATTTTAGATCTACGCGTTTTGGGTAATGGGGTTCGATTGGTAAATCTCGGGGAGGATTGGGAGGGGATGAATGGTTAAGCTGTGCGCTGCGGTGCTTTTAAAACGAGCCGCTGTGGGGTGAGAAATTTGGTGGTTTTGTGGTGGTGTTGTGGTGGTGGGTGGATCTTGTCTGGATGGCCAAGGGGAGGGAGGGATATGGTGTTTTGGCTTGGGTGTGTTTTGTTTTGTAGATGGATGGCGGATGGGGTTTTGTTTGTAGATGGATACTATTGATAGATGGTGTTTTGAATGTTTGTCTAGTATCGAGAAAGGCTATTTAATAGAGCTATGTACAGTACGAATCCCGATATATTGGTTCGTTTCCTGATATCCAAGGATCGGAGTCTGACTATAATAGCGGATACAGGGATACAACATCAGTACTAGTAGGCTTAGGTTTTAGCACGTCAATCGTTGACTTGTAGAATATATGCACATATACACTACCATGTATTACATCTGTGTAGGTTTTTCTAGAGCCGAGGCGTGGATCTATCTTCACCCGATCGTATAACACTCATACTGATACACCATATGCAAGGAATTTCCCACAGCAATGACGCACATATGATCCCATGCATAAGGTACATAAGCCCAGATCCATTGCAGCGTGATATCATGCAGCCGTACCAGGTACCTCGAAGCAAAGTACAGGCCATGAAGGGCTGTGCGCAGAGCTAATGACGCGATGGCAGTGCAGCCTGACCCTTTACGCTGATAGGTCGCGGCTGACTTGCTTGCATCGGACTTATCCGCAGTGACGGATGTGAATGTGATACTGTAGGATGTATGGAATCGATCGATTCTGATCTCTCATGTAGAAAGTGTTTGTTGTGCAGGGGTGCTGTTTGATATGCTTGGTTTCAGGGCTATGGCTATGTATAGTAACTGGATATGTATTGGATGGTGTGAATTGGGGAGGAAAATCCTTTGCGCCTCTGTGTTCAACAGCAAGGTAGGGATTGCCCCTGCTTCTTAAGTGTGTGATATCGAGTGTGTAGGTGATGAAGTGTGGTCTTGAACCAGCCCGCCTTTTCTCTCACGTCGGTGCCTGCAAGCCTCATTCCGTTGCGATCGGGATCGAGGGCGTTGCCTGAAGACATTGTGACATGTCTAAACCGACGCCTCATCTCGTCTAACGGGCTCAGACAGCGATCTACCAGTAGGAGCGGATATCCTCCGATTCGGCTTTAGGTCCGCCTGCAGGCTCATCTCACCACCCAGGGCGTCGGTGTGCGAGAAGAGCAAGACAGGCTAGGCCAGATGTGCCATGTCCATACTCTATACTCTGCACGGTTACGTGTGAGATAGAAGATAGGGGTGCCATATTGTATATACTATTCTAGACGTACGGCGCTCTTGGGTATACCTTTTCAACGCTGACGCTGATCCGATTCGCTCGACGTATCTGGTTCCTGGCCGCCGGGGATCCCCACATCAACAATAACGGGCCTCTCTTCCTCCACGGGGTGGATGGCATGCTCCACATTGACCTTTGGACCCTTGAACCACTTGTGCGCATCCACCACCCACCAGATACTCACCGCCAGCATAGGAGCACCCCAGACAAGGCACGTCCAATTCATCAGATCCGGCGTTAGATTGCTTCCCGTGACACTGGGCAGGCACAGGATCGGCACCATCAGCAACACAAAAGAAACACCCAGTGCTCCTATGTACGGACCAAAGGGTCCCAAGTGCCATGGTCCACGGCGGAAGCGGTTTCCAACGAAGAGCACTCGGATGCAGATGGGAATTGCGAAGGCAACGAACTGCGCAATAGCTCCAATAGAGAACAATGCGCCAATCGCGACCTCTCCGGCCAGAATCAGGAGGCACATGAGAATCCCGATGACGGCATTCATGATGACAGCATTGACAGGGGTGTGTGTGCGCGGATCAACTTTCTTCCAGATCTTTGATAAAGGAAAGCAGTCGTCGCGAGCGTAGGCGTACGTGACTCGCGATGCAGCTACCATACATCCTTGGCCCATCGAGAATCCACAGATCACGGTTAATGCCAGGATTGCCATGGCAGTCTTCTGTGGCATCACCTGCAGTAAGTATGACGCCCAGGGTTGCCCGAGATCAGAATTCAGCACAGCGTCAATGTCGACGACGGTGTAGGCGACAACAAGCTGCAAGAGCCAGCCCATCAGGCCCCCGACCCCCGAGGTCATTACAATGGCTCGCGGTGAGGCGATATTTGCGTTGGAACACTCTTCACTCAGATGGAATGGGGAATCATACCCAGACATCGTCCAGATGACGCCGACAAAGGTCATGAGCACCGCTACTCCATCGGGGAAGTCAGTCAAATTGGTTATTGTCCCCCATACTTCCTTTGACGGTGTAAATTTAGGTTCGTTCTTCGTGCCGGCTGGAATAGCAATGATAACGGCGACGAGTGCAAACATGTTGAACGTCGAACCCCACGAGTTGAACTGCGCAACCCTTTTCGTTGGCATGCTACTGATTGCAGCGTGCATTATCATGATAAATGTGGTAAGGAGGAATGTCTGCCAGGAAGTAGGAACGTATTCCGGGTTCTGTACCGATGCTGCAGCTAGGATCATCGCAGCTAGTGAATAATCTACTGACGGCGCGGCGGTAATTTGTCCTATCCAGTTGGACCATCCAGTGATCCATGCCGCGAAGGGTCCGTATCCGGGAGGTGCAAGTACTGCAGCAGCGTAGTAGAGCCCTCCACTGGGCAACATCAGTTCTCTATCTATGAACACTAGTCTTCCACCCTGGGAAACGGGGATGATGTATTGACGTACCTTGTCGGCATCGCAGAGCACAGTTCAGCCATCGACATCGCAACACACTGGATGAAAAGCATCGCAATAATCCAGCCCCAAACCATGCCAGCTGTTCCCGCATAGCCCATTCCTAGGCGGATGTTAGCCCGATAAGATGTAACCAGGCTTGATATAGCTACCATAGTATATTGTGCTCGCAAATGACGGGAGCAGGCCAAGTACGGCAAAACTGACGCAGAATGTTGTCCATAGTGAGAATTCTCGCTTGAACTCCTGTTTGTATCCCAGAGCCACAATCACCCTCTCGTCTGCATCCATGGAATGGTCCGTATAAGGTACGTCGCCATTTGGCAACACTGTCGTGACGGGGTCATGGTCGATATCGTCATATATTGATCCCTTTGAGATGATCTTATCTAAGGGCTTTGACTTGCCCACGAAAGACATGGTGAATATTATCTTATTCACTGTCGATGTCTCATACGAGGTTCGGCGATATTTATGCAGACCGACAGGTAGCTCTGCAGAAATAGAGGATATATGGAAATTCGGACACGGAGTTTCTGCGGGTCGAGTACAATGCCGTGCCACCACTTAAAATCTTTTAAGCAACACCCTTCATGATACCATGCCGGAAGAAGAGCGAAAGGGCAATATATATGTACGTCAAGAGCCGGAATTCGTGCAACGATAAGTGGTTATATCAAGGTAGCCATGCTATCTGCACGGGGGGACGTATCCACCACCCCCTCTCCCTAGGATAGAAACCACAATCGTGAGAACCGCTCATTCTCTTTGGCTGATGATAGTCCAGCCGATTGCAGGAATTTGCGTATGACATGGATTGTAAAGCTGGGGAGCAACGCAAGGTGGGGGGTTCGAGTGCTTGGCACATGGTCACACTCGCTTCGTATGCAGAGCACCATTCAGCTTGCAGCATGAGCGGCCGTAGCATGGATCGGTCGGTCGACTCCGCCTGAATCGCCAATTTCAATCGGACCTCGATGGATAAGGTTTCTATAGGGTAGAAGCTTGACGACAACAGCTCATACTCAGCAAGGCAGTTTCAGGCGGCGCCATGTCAGAAGCGGATTGGTAACATTAAGGGGGGAAGACAGAAGCCGGGGTTTCTTATCAGCGAAATGGTGGCGTTTAAACTGGCGAATGTCTAATGTCTGATAAGCGTTGAACCGAGATAAAGGAGCGGTTCTCATTCTCATTCGACATGATAACACCTGGGATTGATCGGATCAGTGGTCCTTTGTTTCACGAAGATGATCGGTTTATATTAATACTAGGTTATACCTGCCCTTATGGGACCCCATGACGAATTGAGTTCCTACCGAACCACCTTTTGCCTTGATAAACAGCTACTACAGTACATATACAGAGTACGATTTTAGCAAGAATTGTTGCTGTAAACATATCGATAGGTCGGAACGCACTGATCGCTGGAGGTCCACTTACGGGAACTACAGGCAGTCTCTGTCAATTATTGACTATTCATGAACAAAGGAAAGTGATGATTAAGGAGACGTGTCTATGTGCTGTCACAATTCGTCGCTATTCTACAGTTCCACTATATAGCTGATTGGGAGCATATGCGCAAACATACGAAATCCCCATGAGTAGGATATGGCTGATGGGTCGTACTTCGTAACGAAAATTTAGAAAGGCTACATGGCGGTCAGTCAGCATTCAAACTGCCTGAGTCAGGGAATCACAAATGGAAGCAAATGGAAACATACGTTGTCCTCAGGAGCAATGGAGCGGTCAAAGTACTCATCGAAGAAAGGAAGCTGGCGGAGGACATCGTTGCGGACACGGGGAACTTCGCCGAAGAAGAAAAGAGCAAAGACACCAGCGCTGGCACCGAAGGTGGCAGCAATCTGAGCACTATGATCGCAAAGCTATCAGTTCTATTCTACATAAAAATAGTAGAGGAATCCTCCTAAATGGGAGGATGGACAAAGGGATGCTCACTACTTGGTGGCAGCGCTCACGGTCACACCATGGTAGTTGAGAGGAGTAGAGTACCTAGACATCATCAAGGACACGGGTTAGCGAGAAAACATTGTAGAGCTAATGGTATCTCCAACGACTTTATCTGGCCCTTCCACTGGCTGGCAGATGGGTCAAGGTACAAGTCATAGCTTGGCTATATGGACAGGACAGGACAGGATTCCTCTAACGACCACATATTTAGAAGCCATTTACGACAAATCGACTGTTTCCTAAATCCACCAAAGCCTAGCGAGAAACGCACACTTATGTGTATATCGGACAAAGACACTGGGAATTGGAGGTCCGGGGATCTCACTTAGGAGCAAAAGGAGAGCGGTAGGCACCAGCAGTCTGGGCCGCAGCACGACGAAGGGTCTGGGAGAACTACAATCAATAAGACATTAGCATTTGTTGGGCTCACTGTTGGCCGAATATATTCTCTAGTGGGAGATGATGCGTGGTGCGAACGAACGTCACCATCGTGAAATCCTGTGCCCATTGAAAGTCGAACGGACCTCCATCCCATTGAAAATCTAAGAAATTTCAAATTGAAGTACCCTTACCATCTTGTCTATGGTTTTAGAAGCACGGTCTAAAGCAAGAATTGCTCCAGCAAAGCGATGATTGACAGCAGCAACTGAGATTCGAGGCAGTCGACGAAAACCGGGAGACTCCGCGACGTTCAATTGCTTGCGGCCACCCGATGGCCAATCGGAATCCGGCAATTGACCCTCACGTGAAGTCATCCGACTATCGAATCAGAATCTCGCTTTACATCAATCTCTGAATGCGGTTTAGCTTCTATACTCCATACTACTTAGTAGTATGAGAAACTTTTCAATTATAGCAGCTAGGGCTGTTGGCCAATTACTTAAGTTCACTTGCGAATATAACATACTTGGTTTAGGCAACCTGTATCTTGCTTGGTGTCTTAGAGTAACTAGAGCTCGCCTACAGCACACTACAGCACACCCCAACGCCACCTAAACCAGGAGATAGATGCGAAAAGAGAAAAAGCGTAATGAAATATGAATGGCATCATCAATATCGAGATATAGGGCACATTTAAAAACCTTACAAGTCCAATAGAAAACCCAAAGAATCAACGTGGGAAGAAGAAAACTGGTGAAAAAAAGGCCAAGGGGAACGGTGAGGAGAAGGTGAATATAATAACTGTACATGTAGTTCTTCCGTGCATCCCAATCAATCTACCTTGCCTGTTGAGCCTCCATTCAGTAGACCTTCCTTCCCATCAAGGTGAAAGAAACCATTAGTGCCGCTGGTGACACCAAGGATGCCCCCACGGCCGGCACGACGGCCTCTTGCCCGAGCCAAGAGCGTTGCGGCAACAACCGAGACGATCAGGATGAGGACAAAGAAGATGGGGTGACCAGCGATGAAGGACCGAGCGAAGAAAAAGATAGACTCAAAAGTACCAACAGTGGACTTCGGGGTCAGTTTAGGGGAGTTGGAGATCACGAGAGGAATGGTTTCGAGGATAGAGGTCCGTGAGGCCAGAATGGAAGCCCCGCTAGAAGACGAGTCCCAGTACCGTCGGTTCTAGCCAGGTTAGCTTCGATACCATTATAGATATTCCTCGTTAAGTCAACACTTACATCATGATCATTGATGATGACTCGTTCTCCATTAGCCACGTCAATACCATATGTATTTCTTAACCACCGCTCCCAGAAGTCACCGTCAACCCAAGCGAAGCCGACTTGCTTCTTGTCATATTCACGGATGGTGATCCGCATGTTCTTGGCAGCTCGCAATGCACGCTGGTCATTACGATCTTCAGCCTCCTCGATCCGGAGCTGCTTGGAATCTCGAAGTTCTGCTCTCTCCAGTTGGAACAACTGAACCTGCTTGTCCATCCATTCAAGAGCTGCGCTCTTCAGCTCCCTCTTTGCCTGTAGGAATTCGTCCGAGCGTCCCCGGCTGAGGATTCCAAGGACCACGTACCTGCCATCCATGATTTCTCGTGCATTGGAGGCGGTAAGTTCCGGGAGGATGGGAAGCCACACAGTACGCATCCATTCCAGGATCTGCCGGAAGTCTCGCATGTCCTTGGGAGCAATCGGAGTGTAGTAATTAGCCCGACCGTCCCGGACAACCAGAAGGCGGGGCCAAGTTGAAATCTTGAATCGTTCGGCGAGGGCTGCGCTGTTCGTTTTTACAAGCCGGCCGTGACCAATCAGGCTGAGGGTCAGACGTTCCAGAGCATCAAAATCCTCCGAGGTTGTGGCATGATCATAGAAGTATAAGAAAATGACTTCTTCTTTCTCTTCCAACTCCTTAAAGGATGTGGCGTCAACGTCTGGAACACCCAGCCCGACATCTACTGCCTTCTTGGCATAGTTAACTAGATCACCTAGGCCCCGGAGACCGGTATATTCAACCCTCTCACCACCACGGAAAAAGTACATTGTGGGGAAGGCCGAAACATGTGCATCTTTGCAAAGTCTAGGCTCAGCATCGCAGTTGACTTCCCCGACGTTGAGTACGTTCTGCATCTCTTTGGCCAATTGCTGCCAATTAGGAGCGAGTGCCTGGCAGTGATGGCACCATGGTGCATAGAATTTGATAAACCAGGGTTCCTGAGTGGTCGTAACAAGCGTCTGGAAGCTCTCAGCTGTAAGAGGTACAGATATCCCGTTAGGGTTTACTGGACCCTTGGGCTTCAACTTCGTCTTAGAAGTGGTGCCTTTTTCGGCAGGGGTACCTTTGTCGGAAGATGCATCCTCGCTGGATACTTGCTCATTGTGCTTTTCGCCAGCCTTAGCACCAGCCTTGGGATCTTTGTCTTTGGCAGCGGGAGTCTCTGGTTCAGCCTTCGTATCCACGCCCTTGGCGCCTGGCTCCGGAAGTTTGACACCTTTCGCAGGACGGGATCCGGGCTTTATTGATTCCAGCTTGTCTTCGACATATTCGCTCATTCCCTCCATCGTCTTCTTCCCAGAATACTGCTCCACCCGTTCACCATTATGATACAGCGAGAACGTCGGGAAGTACTTGACATCCAATTTCTTGCAAAGGTCCCCATAAGCCTGGCAGTTCATCGATGCGAAGTGGAAGTTATAGAAGCCATGGAAGGAGTTCAGAGACTTAGTATCAGAAGGTTTCGAAGAGGAGGAGGACAATGGGTCCGATGTCTGCCGCCTGTTAGTGAATTGAACGAGAGCGGTTCGTGGTCGACGAAGCCACAGCACTTACAAAGTAATATTCATACAAGGTCTGCCATGTCGGGGCGATCTTTGTGCAATGTGGACAGGCGGGAGAAAAATGTTTAATAAACCTGGTAGAGATTAGTATCAAGCCTAGGTGGCTGGAGTTCATGTGGCAAAGGCTGCTGACCAGTAACCGTCTTTGACAGTTTCGTCGAAGTTATCAGGCGTCAACTCTTTCATCGGAGGCACTTCAACGCCATTGAAAGTGGTAGAAAGGGTAGCCGGATCGGCCTTCTCCACCGGATCATCGGCTCTCTTCACCAATCGACCATTTCTTGATTCGAGGACATCGTCGGAAGGAAGAGCGAAAGTGGGGATCGACAATAACGAGAGTAGCGAGTACGCCAGCAATGATGCCCTCATCCTGGCTGCGGATCAAGGTCTAAGGCCTTGACGAGACGTATTTGAAGGAAAAGAACGTAAAAGTAAGAACCAAGGGCGATTGCCAGAGAAATTACGGGTGGCACATGAAGCCTTAGAAAACGAGGGTCGAGATGCGGCTCGGTGTTCAGAACAAAGTCGGAACAGCCACCGTGAGGAGGGTAGACCCAGAATCGAAGGGGGCGATTATGTTCAGAGTGTCGCGAAATGCGCGGAGAGTCCGCAGGCCCTCAAGACGGAAGGATGGACGTTAAATGCAGGTGAGAATGGGAAGCCCCCTAGTCGCCTGCGGAGTGATCGATAAGTTTAGTCGTTCTGAAAGTGGCCGGAACGCCTGCTGGAATCTTTGTTTCTCCGCGTCCCGACGGAACCTCAACTTCGCTCCCGAAGTCAATGGCACCCTGAGATACTAAATTATACTATCTACCATTGGCTCTGGTATCAACCCCCCCGTTGGGCCAATTCTTTTCCTTTTTCTCTACATATACCCTCAGAACACAATGAGGTCAACACTCCGGCTCCTGGCCAACGTTAAGCCAGCCCGTTACCTGGAGCCTTTCGCTCCCACCGGTTTGGCCGGCCTTCAAACTCATCCGAGTCCCCGCCCGACTTTGATCTATCTCTACACCACCACCCTTCAGAAGTTGAAGTTGTTCCCTGAGTCTTCCGTCTACCGCCAGTCCACCGAGGCCTTGACCCGCCAACGCCTGCAAATTGTCGAGTCTACGAAACCTCCTGGCTATGAGGCTTGGTTGGAGCGTGTGAAGAAGACCGTGGGTGCCGAACCCGAGCGGTTTGCTTCCCTTCTTCGCAAGGATGGTTCCTATGCGGCGGCCCAGCGCGACGATAACAGCGACAACCCTCGTGGCGAGGAGTGGGACGGCGAAGCCCTTGACCCGACCAGTGAAGGCCCTGCTCGTACTCCGGAGGAAGAAGCTCGGTGGCATAAGGCCATTGAGGACTCCGTCAAGGCAGAGAGCGAGTCCGACTTCCAAACCCACGAGATGAAGTGGGAAAACGAACCCGCTTTGGAAGCAGAGCAGTACGTTCGCACGGTGCCCTATGTTGGAATACGAAGCTAATGGTTGACTCTAGGGTCTCTGAGATTGAGAAGCAGATCGGCGCTGGCTTACTTGAGGAGGTTATTCAGGTCGCAGAGAGCGAGTTGAAGCTTGTTGACGAGCTGTACAAGTCCAAGGTGTAAGTTCTATACCCGCAGAAGAGGATCTTTACGTCGGAGATATGCTGACATCCGAAAAGCTGGGAGGAGCTAGAGGAAAAGCCTACCCCGGGCCAGTGGTCCTACTTTGAGCGCAATGGCTCTGCGTAAAGGCTTACCTCGATGAGTGAGAGTCTCGTTCAGTTCTATGATCCTTAAACCCCCTTCCTCTTGTATTTATTAGCCGACGCGTGTCAAATGAAAAGGGACGCTATCTTACCACAGCTATATCAATTATTAGAAGGCCCATGTCTTTATGCCCTCGGGTTTCTGTTTATCTAGGGATATTCTTGCGGAATAGACCAGTGCGGTTGATTGTTGGGTTGTTCGAGTATCGTAAGCCATGTTACTGGGACGCATTGGAATGATATGATCAGGCGACCAGGCGATGCGAAACAAGAAGAGACCGCCGAAATTTTTATTCAACAAGAAAATAATAAAAAACAATTGCGGCGATATTGCTATGGACTAGAAAATGATATCTATGATTCTATGTAGTCAATAGTATGGAGCCTAGAATCGTAGGCGGTGAGGGTCCTGGTCGCTAGCCGATTGTAGATAGCTGGCGGGATTCAGTCCATCTCCTTGTGGACACATCGCTGCCGTGTCCCTGAATATCTACATTGGTGACCTATAGGCCATTCCGGTCGGGGACTTCCTCAATTCTTCCGCGTTACCAAAACAGACTTCTAATTGAAGTTATCTGCAATCCCGAGCTGGGCTGTTAGAGCGGCTCGTGGTCTGGTTACTTCGCCTCCGTCCCCCGACGCCGCAAGTCGCAACATTCTCCTTCCCCACACAACATGAAGCTCGATATCAAGGTACGCCGCCTGTTGCTAGGAATGACTTCCCCTGTGGAATAAGCGAGCACATCATGTATTGGCCGCGTCTTAAAGTGGAGTGATATTGTTGCTGACCATTATTGCAACTCAATAGAGACAGCTCTTTGCACGCTCGGAGCGAGTTAAGGGCATTGATTTCCATCCAACGGAGCCATGGGTGAGTTCCCTACGACCTGGGACGGGTATATACTTTGCTAACTAGACCATAGATTCTCACGACTCTATACAGTGGTGCGTTGAGGGACTCAGGATCAACAACCGGTTGGAGTGCGCTAATCGGGATTCACAGGCCATGTATACATTTGGTCCTATGAGACTCAGGTAAGTGTTGGGAGAGCATTTGCGCATTCGTTTCCTCCTCTGACCGACAGTCTCAGTCAATCATCAAAACCTTCGAACTCACCGATGTCCCTGTACGAGCCGGTCGATTTATTGCCCGCAAAAACTGGATCGTCTGCGGCTCAGATGATTTCCAACTCCGCGTATACAATTACAATACCTCCGAAAAGATTGCCTCGTTTGAGGCTCATCCAGACTACATCCGTTCGATTGCTGTTCACCCGACCCAGCCTTTCGTTCTTACAGCCTCCGATGATATGACGATCAAGCTTTGGGATTGGGAGAAAGGCTGGAAATGTGTCCAGGTGTACGAAGGCCACGCTCATTATGTGATGGGGCTGTCTATAAACCCCAAGGACACAAACACGTTCGCATCTGCATGCTTAGATCGGACGGTCAAGATCTGGAGTCTTGGTTCTCCGCATGCCAATTCCACACTGGAGGCCCACGAGACGAAGGGCGTTAACTTTGTCGACTACTACCCCCAAGCCGATAAGCCCTATCTGCTCACTACCTCCGATGATAAGACGGTCAAGATCTGGGATTACACTACAAAGGCTCTCATTGCGACATTGGAAGGACACACAAGCAATGTTTCCTTCGCTTGCTATCACCCCGAATTGCCGGTCATTATCTCGGGATCTGAGGATGGAACTATCAAGATCTGGCACGCAAACACATACCGACTGGAGCAGTCGCTAAGCTATGGCCTAGAAAGAGCTTGGTGTATTTCTTACCAACGTGGTAGACAGGGTATTGCAATGGGTTTCGATGATGGTGCGGTGGTCGTGAAAATGGGTCGCGAGGAACCGGCTGTCTCGATGGATGGCTCGGGAAAGATTGTCTGGGCTAAGCATAGTGAAGTTGTTTCGACAGTCATCAAAGGTGGCGATGCTACCATCAAAGATGGCGCACCGATCTCTCTGCCCACAAAGGAGCTGGGCTCATGCGAAGTCTACCCGCAGACATTATCACACTCTCCCAACGGCCGTTTCGTTTCAGTATGTGGTGATGGGGAGTATATCATCTACACCGCTCTTGCCTGGAGAAACAAGGCATTCGGACAAGCTCTTGATTTCGCATGGGGCTCGAGGGACAACAGCAATGACTATGCTATCCGCGAGTCAGCAACCAGCGTTAAGATTTTTAGGAACTTCAAGGAAGTCAGTGGCGGCCTAGATGTCGGTTTCCAAGCTGAAGGCCTCACTGATGGTGTGCTCCTTGGTGTCAAGGGACAAGGGGGTATTGGCATGTTCGATTGGGAAACAGGTAGCCTAGTTCGACGCATTGAAGTCGACCCCAAAGCCGTAAGTATCACCTATAGATGCTTTTTGTGTAGATATCAGCTACTCACAATGTGTCTAGGTTTACTGGTCAGAGTCCGGAGAGTTGGTTACACTCGCTTGCGAGGATTCTTTCTACGTACTCCGCTTCTCAAGGGAGAACTATATTAACGGTCTGAATGAGGGAGAAGTCGACGAAGATGGAGTTGAGTCTGCGTTTGAAGTCGTGACCGATGTCAACGAGGCTGTCAGAACAGGCCAATGGGTTGGTGACTGCTTCATCTACACGAACTCCACCAACCGCTTGAACTACCTTGTTGGTGACCAGACCTACACCATCTCCCACTTTGACGAGGCAATGTATCTTCTCGGCTACTTGCCTCGTGATGGTAGGGTCTATCTTGCCGATAAGGATGTCAATGTTGTTTCCTTCGGTCTTTCTCTAAGCATGGTCGAATACCAGACCGTGGTTCTGCGTGGAGACATGGACATGGCGGCAGAGCTGCTGAAGGACATTCCTCAGGATCAAGTGAACAAGGTTGCGCGATTCCTCGAAGGCCAGGGCTATAAGGAATTGGCCCTTGAAGTCGCCACTGACCCTGAACACCGCTTTGACCTCGCACTTTCGCTTAACAATCTCGAGATCGCCGTCGAGATCGCCCGTGAAGCTAACGTCGAGCATAAGTGGAAGACTGTTGGTGATGCTGCCCTGACCGGATGGAACCTGGCCCTGGCCCAGGAATGCTTTACCAATGCCAAGGATGTCGGCTCACTCCTGCTTTTGCACACAGCCAGCGGCAACAAGGAGGGTCTCCGGAACCTCACCGAGCAGGCTGCTGAGGCTGGTCTCCACAACGTTGCTTTCTCTACCCTGTGGTCTCTTGGTGATATTGATGGCTGCACCGATCTCCTTTTGCGGACCAACCGTATCGCTGAAGCCGTCCTCTTCACACAAACCTACAAACCATCCCGGACACCCGAGCTCGTGGTCCAGTGGAAGCAGTCGCTGGAGCAATCTGGAAAGACGAAGGTCGCCCGCCTGATCGGTGTTCCTCCTGGTGCCCCCGAGACTACTGCCGATGACGATCTTTTCCCCGAGTGGGACGAGTACCTCCGTCTGGAGAAGGAAGGCGTTGTCCCTGAACCCCCTTCATCAGAATCCCTCATTGACGTGGACGATGAAGAGCAAGCCGAAACGGCAGCTAACGGAGCACCAGAAGTAGAGGCTGAAGCATGAACGGGGCGCCTGCGTAGTTACTGATGCTAAACAATTCGAATGGGTTTTCTATGTGAAAGAGAAAAATCCTTGTTTCATGTATTGACACGGTCATTTTCATTCGGCTTGGTTCTATTTTTAATTGATCACCATGTTACCTAGAGTTGTGTCTACAATTTTTCCCATTTGTTCTTTTTTGCTACTTGCGATGACTTCAATATTATAGTACTGAAGGCATCATGCGCTTCCTTACATACTTCACCCACTCATGTTTCGCAAAGGAAAATACAGAATTACTAAGCTTCCTCGAGAGCATTGTCGCCGACTACTACTTAGTACCTAGGTATTATACAATAGAGGTCACGTGTAGTCGCATTTAGACCAATGGGACAAACTACGAAGAATGCAGACGAGGACGTATTGCATTAGTCTGTGCTCACTAGAGGGCCTAGGATGTCGAAGATACACTATAAACGTTCGATGTGAATAGAGATCTTTACTGTGTTATACTACGTATATCTCTCCTAGAAAATACCATGAAAGTGAGCTCATGCTGGAAGATCAAAGGTTATGCATACTTGCGACCAGATAATATGGAAGACTATGATAGGACCGAGATATGGATATCTACTCACCAAAAACATGCCCAAGTCCCTAGGGAACCAAGTCAACCGGTATATCAAGTCCAAGGGAGAATACAGCCAGAGATTCCTGCCCCTTCTCATAGTCTGGGAACCGGTTTTCAAGATTGGACCGGGGGCGGCCATCTATATCTACTACCCTGTGGCTCAACAAGATCAATCATTAGAATGATGCGAGGGTACTGTGTTCTAGATACTCAAAGGCCATTAAATCGAAGAGAATCTAGCCTGGTGGCAGGGGACGGATCGAACGATCAGGTGCTTGGTAGCATACCAGCTGCAGGCGCGCACATTCCCCAACTCGGCTGGATCCTATCGCCTACATCATCTAATCGGTAACCATCTCCGAACATTCCGGCTGTAGATCCTCGGAGCCTATTTAGCCAATCGGAATGATTGTTCCTTTTCTTTGCACATTTTGTCATGGATTGGAGCGCATTCCAGTAAAGGACGAAGTGGGAGAGATCCCAGGAGGTGTAGGATCGGAGTATGTCTTTTATCTCGCGACCTAAGTATGAATGTCCGCCATTCCAAGGAATGGTGACGGACATAGGACACTCTCCAACACCAGGAACTTATGTATATATCACAATGCCACGACGCTGCACGATAGAGTTTGAACCGGGAAGTGCATTGCAAAAACCACAGCTATAGAATATCAGCAGCAACATGGTCGGTTGGCCTAACGTATTACCCACACTAACGGCGTTTATCGCCTTCGTGCTGGCCCTACTCTGCCTCTTCGCGGGAACGAAGGAAAGCCTCCTGTTAGATGCAAATGTCTTCACGGTTCGTCAGCCTCCACTCACTGTGTGCACCAGTCTGGACTAACATCTGCCCTTAAAGGTGTACACACATAACATAGGCAATGGCACGGGGGTGCGCGACTTCTACTCGGTCTACGTCATGTCCTACTGCGAGGGATTCCAAAACGCAGGAAGCAGAAACCTGACAGGATGCTCTCACCGTTCGGTGCTGTTCTCCTTCGACCCAACAGATGCATTAATCAAGGACACCGGAAACACGACCACACTGTCGCGTCTCGGCTGGCCCAGCTCCATCACCGATGATCTGCGCACGTTCAGCGCAACCAGCCGCAGCATGGGCGTCTTCTACAGTATCGGGGTAGGATTGGCGGGACTAGCGGTTTTGGAGAGACTGTGGTTCCTGTTCGTCAGGGGCCCGAGACAGACGGTGATAGAAGTTGCCTCTATCATGGTAAGCTTTCTTTCTCGCTTTGGTTAGGGTTACCGAACCCCGTTGTTTTGTCCGGCGGCGTGCTAATTCCGACGCCCCACAGGTCAGTTTTGCCATGCTCAGCATCCCATCCATTATCGCCACGGTTATTGCATTGCAATTTGTTAGCCTGATTAATCGGCATGGCAAAGACTTTGGCGTGACGGCGGAGTATGGATCGCAGTTTTTGGGGATGACATGGGCGGCTGTTGGGTTGTTGTTGATCGGAGGCGTGGCTAGTTTACTTACAGTGTTGGTTGATCGTAGCCGATCGGCAGACCGGGTCGACGAACCGGTGATGGATGAACCGAAGACGGTGGCCGAGGATTCGGATTCGGTCGAGTTGAGAGGGGAAATGGCCAGGAACGCGTGAAGATGGGGGTATCAGATGGAACCAAGAAAGGGGGAATTACCCCCCCAAAAAAAAAAGAAAGAAAAAAAAAAAAAAAAGAAAATCAAGAAGGGACGAGAATGACGGAGAACTGAGGCTGAGGTGATTGTGCAAATAGTAACTTGAGACGCAAATTTTGGATATAGATAGTATGTACTAGAAGCAAGAGACAGACCCACAGAATGTTGACGTTGAGCGATTCTATGGAGATCCATGTGGTTGAAGTCATTGAATACTACACCCCGAGTCTAGGGAAAAAAAAGGGACTTAGAAACTCATGCATTGGGTAAAATTGGGTCTCCCGCCATGGGCGACGTCACGAGTGGGCCCGGACCTCGCTCTCGCCAAATAAGGCAATCCGGTTCTCTCCGTCGCAACGACTAGACTCCTCTTGCCCGTTCGATCGTGCACTTTTGGTGGGTCATTAATCCATGACCGTGTGGATTCCAAAGGACGTCAAATGATGACGTTAAGTTGACTATGGGGTAATAATGCTCCAGAATATTGAACAAGAGGCATGACCAGGACCAAGTCGGGGGGAGGGAATAAATAGTTTTCGTGGGGTATGGAGAAATGGCATATGTAGAGTTGATTATCGTGATGACTACTCGTTAGTAGCAGTACCTTGATATGCAAGAAATGACCAGGGGTTATCGTGAAGAAGTGGTCGGAATGAAATTAACCAGTTCGGCTAGAGCCAAGGGACCGTTGATGGTTACCTAGTGTAACCCTCACAGCCCCGACGGCAGACTGAGTCTCGTCTCCCCATCACCCTGACATCGGGTGACAATTGGGTCCCCAAACTCGGTGAGAGAATGAGTCTTTTGGAGTAGCGTGGTACAAGAATTAATTAGGAGTATGGTACATACTCGAAGTTAAGAGAGACTGTGTGATTTCCTTTCTGGACGATCACGGAATGGCTCGGATCCGCAATGGAGAGCCTCTGGTTGGATTCTTGGGGAAAATAATAATCGTAACTAAGCGTTACCCAACCCAAGATCATGACGAAGACCAATCCCGTTGATTCCTTGTTTTGCACGGGAATAGCCACACACACACATAGTCCTCCCATCCGAATGTCTGAGCCCCCTCCGGAAGACTGCGTTCCTAGTCCCAATTTGTCGGACATGCCCCTGTGCTGATACTATTCCCAGTTTCCCATAGGCACATGTGGTTCCCCCTCCCCCACTCTCTGTCTTCCCAGTGGATGAGGACGTTGTAGGGTTCCATTCTCGCCCAGACTTGACTTTCTCTTTCGTTCCATCATATCGTCACTGCATCATTCCTACCCTTTTCATTCACTCCCCTCCTGTACTACATATAACCCCTCGCTACCCCTCTTTCCCGAGACTTTCTCTTCCCAAGATATCTTCTTCAACAATAATAATCCTCCTCCTCTTTCCCCACACACTACTAGACTCTTTGGTACCCCACTATCTCCATACATCGTTGCTTGTATATAAGCCACACTTCAATAGACTTTCTTACTTCCAATTCCTTCTTCACTGTCTTCTTTTGAACACAACCGAAGGATACATACAACCCTCAATTCACGAACATCATGGGTAAAAAGGCAATCCAGTTCGGCGGCGGTAACATTGGCCGTGGCTTTGTCGCGGAGTTCCTCCATGCCGCTGATTATGAAGTCGTCTTCGTTGATGTCATGGACAGCGTCATCAACTCTCTTCAGAACACCCCTTCCTACACTGTCACCGAGGTGAGCGAAGAAGGTGAAAGCACCAAGACCATCACCAACTATCGCGCCATCAACTCCAAAACTCATGAGGCCGATGTCGTGAATGAGATATCGACAGCTGATGTCGTCACCTGTGCGGTCGGCCCGAACATTCTCAAATTCATCGCGCCGGTCATTGCCAAGGGCATTGACGCGCGCACGGAGAAGAAGCCCCTGGCCGTCATTGCTTGCGAGAACGCCATTGGTGCCACAGATACCTTGCACGGTTTCATCAAGCAGCATACCAGCTCGGACCGTCTCGAGACTCTCTACGACCGTGCCGCCTTCGCTAACTCGGCGATTGACCGCATCGTTCCCAACCAACCCCCAAACAGCGGCCTCGATGTTCGCATCGAGAAATTCTACGAGTGGGCCGTTGAGAAGAGACCTTTTGGAGAGTGGGGACATCCTGAGATCCCTGCTATCCACTGGGTGGACAACCTCGAACCCTACATTGAACGCAAGCTCTTCACCGTCAACACTGGCCATGCGACAACCGCCTACTATGCTCACCAGCGGGGCAAGAAGATGATCGCTGAAGCCCTGGAGGACAAGGAGATCCGCGAGATCGTGCACAAGGTGCTCGACGAAACTGCATCTCTCATTGTGTCTAAGCATGAGATCTCAGAGCAGGAACAGAAGGAATACGTCGACAAGATCGTCAGCCGAATCTCCAACCCATATCTCGAGGACAACGTGGAGCGGGTGGGACGTGCCCCTCTGCGCAAGCTGTCTCGCAAGGAACGCTTCATTGGACCTGCCTCTCAGCTCGCTGAACGCGGCCAGAAGTTCGATGCCTTGTTGGGCGCCATCGAAATGGCTCTCCGTTTCCAGAACGTCTCCGGAGATGAAGAGAGTGCCGACCTTGCTCGCATTCTAAAGGAGAACTCCGCTGAAGACGCCACCGCCGAGCTGACCGGACTGGGGAAGGAGCACCCACTCTACTCTCATGTGGTTGAGCGTGTATCTACAGTCCAGAAGGAAGCCAAATAGGCGGCGACATGATACCCCGTCGTTTCGGCACACTACACTCCTTACCACCTCAGAAAGTGAAGGCCAATATGGATCGCCCGAGTGATATTTGGCATGATATCAAACCGTTCGGTCCGCTGGACGGACTCGAACCGCATGGGATTACGGCGAACATATGGACGGCGCGAATGGAAGCATTCAATGGGACATCGGATTAGCATACATGATGATTAACTGTATTCAATGACTTAGCGCAGAACAGTTCGAGTCTAATGAAATTAATGATTATGATACTGGCTTCAGTTATAATAATTGACACTTGTAAAACTCTGTAAATGCACACCCAGGGATATACAATCACAGCTTACTATCCACCCACTGCGGCTCCCTCTTTTCCACAAAAGCCCTTAATCCCTCCTTAATATTCTCCCCCTCATCTAACCTCTTCTGCCACC
>MBFL02000167.1:0-77027 GCA_001696595.2 Aspergillus hancockii | reverse complement strand
ATCTAACAACTCACCCACAGCTCTCATCCGTTACTTCCTCTGGCACCCGCTGACGCCCCGTCCTCTTCGTTTCTCCCGAACCCGTTACCTCCGCCATTGGACCATCCACCGCGCCTGGCAATTGTTCCAGGCGCAGCAGCGCCGCGACCAGCAGCTTGAACTCCAGCGCCAGTGGCAGTCGATGCAGGCTGCTTGTGAGGAACTCCGGACTGGGGCCGGGGATGGCGGCAGGCTGTTCCGGAAGTCGATGAACAAGAGGGGTGTGTTTAAGGATATGTTTCCGATTGAGTATGGGCGGTTGCAAACTGAGGCGCCGAGTCAGGAAGGGTGGAATCATGAGTGGAAGAGGATGGAGAAGAAATGATTGATTGAATTGGACTGGGATTGCTTTGTAGAGTAGAGGGAGGGGAGGTTGGAAATTTATGCTAGGTTTTATATCTCTGGTTGTAGTTGTTTTTTTTTTCTACTTTTATTGCGGGGTATGCGCGAAGATACTACTGTTGGCATGTACTGTACAATAACATTGTTCAATATTCTTTGCTTTCTGAGATTTTGTGTTGTGTTGTCTGTATGGGTATCTGTTTGAGTATGGCTGGTTTGCTACGCTACTTATGGGTCAGTATCTAGCTTACTATCGGAGTAAGACAGTGACTTGAGAGAGTTGATATAAACATATATTGCAGGTTGAGGGCTATTGGTAGTATCAACATGGCTGACAGTGAAGAAACAAAGAGAAAATATAGACCAATCGCTAGAAATAGAGAATGTGCTGAGGAGAACAGAGAAGAAAAAAACACGTAGGGAGAGACAGCATTCATAACGAAGCGGAAAACATGCGCCACAGGCAAGGTATCATACGAAAGGAAAGACTTCGGAGTGCACTCGGGTATAAAGGAAAGCCACCAAAGTATGTACTCCGGAGACAAATCAACATGCGTCATGCCTTCAGAAAAAGATTCACATGACATATCAATTATGTGCGACAGACGACACGAAACAGAGCGCGTAGTGTCGAACCGAAAAAGGCCACCCAAACGCCAGTAATGCAAAAGATATCGATCAACATTCATCGATGGTTCCTCACATCCCCCTTTTTGATAAACCAATCTAACAAGGTCGACGGAACGCGTAGGCCAGATGGAGTGCGTTAGACCTACTGAGAACGCCAGGACGGGGGGGATGATATCCGTCACTATTAGTAGATCATCGGCACAAATCCCACTAGTCGACGTATATAGCACAAGGCATGGGAGCTTCAATCATAGCACGATGCAGCATGAGCTTTTCCGCTTATCGAACGTGAGAAGAGCAGCGCGAGTGGCGGCTTCGAAGACGTCGTCGACCCCCTCTCCCGTCAAGGACGAGCATTCAAGGTACTTCCGAGCTCCAATTGATGTCGAGATGTCGCTTCCTTCCTTCGGCGTCACGAACTTCAGCGACTTCTTCCTCATCTCCTCGATCGCCAGAGGGTCTTCACGGAGATCTTTCTTCAAGCCAACTAAAATTATTGGGACACCTGGACAGCGCTCGTTGGCCTCCTCGATCCACTGTAGTTCAAGTAAGTCAGTGGGAACTGGTCAGTCGTACGGGTGAGGGGGGACAGGGAGGTTGACGCAACACACCTTGTGTTTCACGTTCTCCAGGGAGTCCGGTGTATCCACGGAGAAGCCAATCAAAATCACATGCGCTTTTGAATATGCCAGCGGACGCAAGCGTTCATAATCTTCTTGACCAGCCGTATCCCACAAGGCTAATTGTACAGACCGACCATCGACTCTGCAATCCGTCACATAATTCTCGAACACCGTTGGGACCTAATCAACAAACGCGACAGTCAGACCTTGCGCTAGGCAGCAATCATAAAGGCGAGGGGGCACATAGATACGGACATAATGCTGTCAACACACCACCGGTTAGCCTGTGTATCCCTGATCGTATTGAAACGGAATCATGGTAGGTAAGTAAGTACTTACAGTCGGGAAATAACCAAGGGTGAAGACACTCAGAAGACTAGTCTTCCCACATGCACCATCTCCGATGATCACCAACTTCCTACGTTGATTCTTGAGTTAGCCTGCGGAAGAAGAGAAGTGGCATTCGAACGCGATTCATTTTTGGGCCTGCAGCGACGAAAAGGTGCAACGGGAGTTACAGTTGACAGCGCATAAACAGAGGGTAAAAGAAAAGAAAAAAGGGCATGGTCGCTGGACAACAAGGTCCACACCGCATCTGTAGGCATTGTCGCACATACCTTCGCATCACATTGTCATTCTGCTGTTGGGCCATTTTTTACAATGGGCTGCCACCTCAGGTAATCCCTTTCTCAAAGATAACACGGGGCGCTGATGGAAGAGAGACAAGGAACGCGAGCTAAGTGGAGGGAGTGGGCGCTGATATGCCCTGTCAAAAAAGTTTGGTTGTATTCAGGCACACCCAGCAAGCCTATTTCTCTTGGAAAGATACTTTGAACTTGTTGTTGACAGAAAGCTAAACAGACGGGGGAGCAAATAAATTGTTGAAGATCCCCTCCCCTTAACCACTGAATGATGAGGATGATGGGCGTATTTTTTTTTTCTTGAAGGGGGGGGGGAAAGGTGGTGAAATGAGATGTGGTTCTGGAAGGCGGTCGAGGTGAGGCTGAGGAAACTAAAGTTCAATTAAATTGATCGCCCACACGGGGGGATGTTGAAAAAGAAAAGAAATGATGGAATGTCCAAAAGTTCAAGAAATTCAATCCAATTGTCGGAAGGGATCTGGATGAATCCAAGGGTATCCGCAGTATTACATACGGACTGACAGGGGCGGGACCACTCTGGTTTGATTGGTGTGGACAGGGTCTCGCTACCCGCGGGGGACCGATACCAATCCACGTCAAATTGGAAAAACAAGAAAAATACCTTGAAAAGAAATAAAATAGTAGAACAATAGTAATGATACTAGTAAATAACACAAGTCAATATTAGTTAGTGATAATGCTTCAGACAAGTAGAAATGAATAAAGTAAGAAAGAAATTATTCCTCCCTGGTCAAACACAATGGATGATCGGGAGAAACAAGGAATAGGGTCAATTTTTTACAACAACAACCACCCAACAAGTGAATAAAGAATAGAAAGAGAAAGAAAGAAAGAAGTAAATTGATTGGTATTAATAGCACCTAACGCATCACCGTCCGTTCACCATAATCAAAGCAAAGGATGAGATCGGCCGGTGGATGCCGCAGCTGAAAAAGAAACCCAAGCACATCCACTTGTTACTAAGGTTAGAGGTTTGTCTCAGACATTGCAGACTAGAGCGTCCATAATTACCGTATAGTTGCTGTCCGATTCCCGTTAGGTCCAGAGAAAGAGTCCAGTCCGACAAGCCGACTGGACAAGGAAAACTTTCCTACCAGGATAAGATTAGCCGGAGTGACACTGTCTGGTCTCTTTCCCCGGAGTTGCCGACGCCCATCTGGTTGCCTCATACCGGAGTACATCAATCATATCATCACTGCCTCATCCCGGAGAACCGAACCATACCTACAGTACCCTAAGGATCAGCCGCCGGTTTCCCACCATGATACAGAGGAAACGGCATATCACTAAACCTAATAATCTGGATCAGGAACCAATTCCCCACCTTATTGGAACGATGAGAAAGTTATCAATCATGCCTCGAGCTCTATAATTTGCTATGAGGGGTCCTGTTGCGGAGTTGTAGAACATCCTAATAGTTAAAAGGGCCCGAGAAGGGAAAATGCAAGAAAAATAAAAGAGAATATAAAACACCTCTTGTGCTCCGTAAATACGAAGAGAATAATAACTACTCGTTACTTAAACAAGTGGTTCTAATGTTGGTTATAGATCCAAACTAGAGCATCACATGATGTGAGGTGCTATCTTACCGCCCGGCAGTTCTGGCCACCAATGAACCACACTCTCCGATTGGGGGAAGCCAGGCCATATTGGGGGCCTGAGCCCTTAGGCCAGCAACTCTCGCTTGCGGCGGCTATCCTGTTTGCGGCGAGCGGCAGGGCAACCATCCAGAGCCCAAAGTCCGGCGTCAAGATCCACCATCCAAAGCCCATCAACTCCAGCCTTTCACCATCCCGCTTTGGCTGCGCTTGTTCGCCGACTGCCAGCCTACACTTAGACGGTCTCCCCTCTCGTTGCCCTAAGTTTCTCTAGCCAGATTGGCCCCGTCGCCCTTGACGCCTGGGCCCCCTCGTCGTTGCGGCTCGGGTCCTTTCCACCCCTCTCCGCCCTCATTCCCCGTTCGTCGGCCTGGCGTCTAACCTTTACACCTCTGCTTTCCACCCGCCGCTCGTTCGCTTCGACCAAAGCATTCGACCTTGGAGAAGCGTACATCTCTCTGTGTGGTTCCCCCGCCGGATTTCTAGCAGATCGGAGAGAGATTGCTGGTGAGCTTCTTTCTCGAATCATTGACGATTATATAAGCCGACCATCCTCTGACCAGTTCGCGAATCGTAGCATGGTGGCTGGGCTAGAAGAAAGCTAGGAGATTATCGCGATTTGTTGATTCCTGCGAAAGCAACATACGATCCCATGGCCCCTCCGCATCCTCCCCGAACTACTCCCAGCTCCACAATGTCAGATCATATGGCAATGGAACCTCCACGCCCCACCAATGGCGAGACGCACTTCCTGAACGAAAACATTCATCCATCGTCGACAGATCCGACGTCGATGTCCGTGAACCGCAAGAAGCAGAAACGTCGGCAGAAGCAGGCGGCTCGGTTGGCCGCGGGGCGTCAACTAGGGAACGGAGTCGTATCGCCAGATTCCGCATATCGCAACGGTCTTAGTCCGCCCGCGCCACGAAGTCACGTATCTGATGAACTCGACATCGATGATACCGTGAATGGAGACTCTTACCACGATGATGACCTTCACGCTTCCAGCGCGCATCAGGATCTGCGGTCGGTCACGGACGGGCCCGATGGCCAACAAACGGCAACAAATACCAAATCAAGGAAGAAGAAGGGAAAGAAAAATCGTTCTGGATCGCAAACTCTAGGGGACGAAAGTTCTACGCCGTTGTCAACCCCCTCCGTCTCGATGGCACACCCTCTTCCGCCGCCTCTCCCACCGCACCTTAGCCCTCGTGCGATTCTTAAGCCCCCCAAAGATCGTAGTATATGGAATACGTCGACACAAGAAGAACGAGAGAACATCAAAACATTCTGGCTTGAGTTAGGTGAGGATGAACGACGGCAGCTTGTCAAAGTGGAGAAGGATGCGGTTTTAAAAAAGATGAAGGAGCAACAGAAACACTCGTGCAGTTGCACCGTGTGTGGAAGAAAGAGAACGGCGATCGAAGAGGAGCTTGAGGTGCTCTACGATGCTTACTACGAAGAATTGGAACAGTACGCCAATAACAACCAAGGCTCGTTCGAGAAAGGTGCACCGATTGTCCCGCCTCCCCGACTATATCAACCACCTCTGCGGCCACCCGGACAACATACGCGGACACATGGTCAATATCATCCCTCACGAGGTCGGATTCATGAGCTTCCCGAGGATGATGAAGATCTAGAGGAAGACTACGATGAAGACGAAGAGGACGACGAACCTTACAGTGACGACGAGTTTGAAGATGAGGAAACGCGTGCAGCTCGCGCGGATTTCTTCGCATTTGGTAATAGTTTAACTGTCAAAGGTAGGGCTAAAACACCATTTTCCTTTCCATTTAGACCGTGTGCTGATTTTACTTTCTTGTCTTTACGTTCAGACGGGATTCTTACGGTTGCAGACGATCTATTAAAGAATGACGGGAAGCATTTCATCGACATGATGGAGCAATTGGCTGAACGCCGAATGCAGCGTGAAGAAGATACACAATATAGCATAGCCGCGGCACATCAGTCCCTTCATAGTGGTCACAATCATGGTCCTTACGATGATGAGGACTATGACGATGAAGAGGACGAAGACTATGATAGCCAAGAAGAAGAAGACTATGAGGAGGACGAAATGGTCTGTCCTGGGCATGAGTCTTTCCCCGGCAAAGTGTTTCAGTGCCAGCTGACACATTGTTCTCAGGATGCTATGACGGAAGAGCAACGGATGGAGGAAGGTCGGCGAATGTTCCAGATATTTGCAGCTCGGATGTTTGAACAGCGTGTTTTGACCGCCTACCGCGAAAAGGTCGCTGAGCAACGTCAGCAGAAACTGATTGAAGAGCTCATGGAAGAGCAGACCCGCACCGAACAACGTAATGCCAAGAAAGCTCGAGAAGCTGAGAAGAGGAAAGAGAAGAAGCGACTTCAGAAACAAGCCAAGGATGAGGAAAGGGCACGACGGGAGGCGGAGAAGGCCGCAGAGGAAGCCGCAGCCAAAGCCGAACAGGAGAAAAAACTTGAGGAACAGAGGAAAAAGCGGGAAGAACAACGAAAGAAGCGAGAGTCCGAGCGAAAGGCCCAGGAGGAAGAGCGCGCACGTAAGGAGGCAGAAAAACAACGGCGACTACGTGAAGAAAGAGAACGGCAAGCGGAGTCAGAACGAAAACAGCGCGAGCAGAAGGAGCAAGAGAAGAAACGGCGCGAAGAGGCTCGGCGAAAGGAGCGAGAAGAACGTGATTCGCGAGAAAAGAAGGTTAAAGAGCGCGATCGCAAGGTTCGTGAGGAGCAAGCAAAGATAGGAACTGCAGCGAAGGCCGGCCAAGAGCATGAGAAGCGTGATTCTCAAGCAAAATGGTCATCACAACAAGGGCCGATGCCAATTCCGCCAAGTTTGTATCCAGGGCACATCCAGTCACCGCTTTACCAACTCGCTACGCCAGTTGTTCCCAAGGCACCCACTCCTGTCAAGCCCCGTCAATCATCCCAACATGGCTCTCACTCCTCCTCCCCGCGGTCTCAACCGGCTAGCACCGAGCCATCTCAAGTGTCCATCTCTCCCCGATCGATGGCGCCGTCCCAGTCCTCCGGGGCCTCGAGTGTGACCTCCAAACAGGGTCAAGTTCAACAACCCATACTCCATCATCCTCAACCCTCAACACCGCTATCACCACTTGGATCTATAGGGAGGTCGTTTCCTCCTGGATTCTCAAGCTCTACCGGACTACCACCGAATCCCCCTGGCTTGTCTGGAATAGTTCCCCGGCCGCCAATAGGCCATGAATTGCCCACGTATCCGCCGCATTCTACACCTCTTATGAGCCAGCTACGAGGATATCCTGCGCCCAATGGAATCCCTGTGCCTCCAGGCATTAATGGAGCACGTCCGATTCCACCTGGACGAGGCTTTCCGCTTGATCCTGGGCACGGCTTGCCATTCCATTCTCAGCAGCCAATGTCGAGTCCTTTCTCTACACAGCCAGGAGGTTTCTCACACGGTCATTCCAGACAGCCTTCAAACTCCTTTGAGCGATCTCCTCTCGACAGTCATGCCCAATCGTTCCCTATCTCCCGACCCAGTCCTATTAAGCGCCCATCTAGTACCCAACAGGAACATGGTGAAAACAACCGACCTATGCAGCGAGAGGTGGACAGTCTAAGCGCTCAACTAGGCAGCAGTGCACTTCTTGATGACATCGATATACCCTTCACATCGAACTTGTCTCAGTCACTTCCTGGTGCGACATTACCGGGATCTTTGCCAGGACCGGCACGAGCGAGCTTTGCGGCACCCTCGTTGTTCCCGGATCCTCTAAGTGGTGAGTCTAACCCATTCAGGGAGGCATCCCTTGTCCAAGGTTATAACTGAGATCAATGTTAACATTTGGACAGCACCAAAACACACAAATTTCCCTATCAATCCTGCCATAGGCGGCAGCGCATGGGGAGCACAACTTCCCTTCGGTGCTTCTGCTTTCCCCGGTGCTCCAACCTGGGGACCTGTTCACGGTTAGTACAGATGACAGCGACACTGCTTTATTCCATTGCTAACAGCGATTCCAGGGAGCGGTTGGCCTAATAATAATGCATTTGGGTCCGCCGGCCACCACCGTGCACATACGTCTCGGCCTGTTTCCATCCGACTATTAGTGATCCAAGCCTGCAAGCAACTGAACACAATGAGTCCTGGCAAGGGGGCAGCCGGTTACCACGACGTGAAAATCGTTCTCCGCCAGGTAGACGAGCTACGACCTCCAAACGAGCCCTCCATCTCGCTCAAGGAAATGCTCGACATCTGCGACACAGAAGGCAACACGCAAAACGGCGGTGGCTCATTCTTAACCAAGAGCGACGAGACGGGCGAGTATGTCAAGTTCGAGCCAGATACCAACAGCGCCGCTTCAGGTCACAGAGGCAGCATTGTACCCGGTGAAATTGGCAGTCCCGTCCCAAGCAGCAGCATACCGGCCTTTGGCGGGATGAGTAGCACCACACCCTCAGTGCTACGACAATTTTCTTCTCCACCCACGGGGTTCTAGGCGTTTAACGGCTCATCACATGGCATCCATTCCATCTATCCATCACTGTAATGGGAAAATGTTTCTTTCTTTATCTTTCTGCGGTTTCTGGGAATGATTGATCGCTGGATTGCCCCTCCTCTTGTCCGAAGCGTCATGTCATGTGTTTCACGTCTTTTTTTACTTCTTCTCTCTATCATATGTTTCCCACTTGATGGTCTTGTCTTTACTTTTTTTTTTCTGAGTTAATCCTCGCGAAACGGGCATCTTTCATGTCTTGTATGGTCTTTTTGCACATTATGCAGCGATTCCCATGGAGCAAATGTCTCTCCGTGCCTAACAATTGCACGATCGATTTTGATCTCGCCATTTCCTTTCCTTACCTACTAGTAGCCCTCTTAAATTAGGTCTGCATGTGTGTACACTGCAGCCCGTAATAGAGAAATATCTCATGAGCTCTAACATAACGTAGATACTCAACGTGTAATACCAGCGTAGTGATTTTCTTGCTTAAAGGCTAAAACTCTATTTGACAGCAGTAGAAGTGAATCTTGGGTATGATTGAGCCTGATAAACGACAACAAAGATGATGACGATACACCTATATAATCGTATCACAAAAACCGGGGGTTGCGAATCAAAAGAGAGAAGGAAGAAGGGAATGTTACAGGAAGTTTTGCATGCTAGGAAGGATAAAAAACACAGACAATGGTCATTGAAGGGGACAAGGGAACCAAATAGAATAGAAAAGAAGAAAGAGAGAAGAAACAAGTACACGCGTTCATGTCATACAATCATTCTCACTGTCTAGGATCCGTCACTATGCCTTCATAATCTCTTGACTTGATATAGTCCAAGGTACGCTGGAAGTGGCGTTTGGGGCCCTCCAGGCTTGGGTTTGGCTCGTCTTCATTTGTTTGCAAATTGGAGTGGATGAGCTCGATGAGGCCGTTGAGATATTTGGTTGTGACAGTTTCGTTCTGCTGGTCGAAGTAATAGACGTAGCGATTGAGGATCTCGACGAAGAGCTCGACGGACACGGCCGTATCCATGCAGGCGTCTGCGACGCGGAGGGCCCGTTGGAGACATTCGAGGACGCGCTTGCCGTCGCGGTACAACTGTTGGTTTGGTTAGATTAATGAAGAATGTAGGAGTGAGTGGGGAACGTACGTTCTTTGGATCTTCTTCGCCTCGTTGCGGGTTTTCGATAACCCACCAAAGGTGGCTGGCTAGGTACACTGCACGGCATTGATCGGGTTTCTTGAGCAACTTGCTACCGTGCAATGCGGCCTTGGTAATGAGCGTATCGTAGTTCTCCTTGGAAAATCCTCTGGATCCATGGAGAGCACCGGCAATAATACAGACGGCCTGGAACTGAGCACGGGAATCGCTGATGGAGTCCTCGTAGATGGTAAAGGCTTGCGCGAAAAATTCATAACTGAACTCCTCGAACCCTGTCTGGTCGGCTACTTCACCGCACATCACGAATAGACGCAACGCAAGATCGGCGCATCCAGGGTTAACACGCTGGTAGAGGTTGTTGACACATTGATGCATGAAACGGTAGAGCGCCGACGACTGCGACTGCCAGTTGTCATCGTAATGCTCGCGAGATTTCAGCTTACGCGCCAACTTTATCGAAGCAGTGATAAGGGCCGGGGTCGTGTAGCGGATGCGCTCGTTGCCATCGGCATAGG
Organism: Aspergillus hancockii; assembly: GCA_001696595.2. Lineage (NCBI taxonomy): Eukaryota > Fungi > Ascomycota > Eurotiomycetes > Eurotiales > Aspergillaceae > Aspergillus > Aspergillus hancockii. Next base: position 66,973 of record MBFL02000167.1, on the reverse strand, counting down.
CTTTGCGTGTAGCTTGAAGTAGCTGTCAACATGAGTTAGCGTGAAAGAAGGGAAAGCAAGACCGCATTTCGAGATGTATTACCTTCAGTTGGGTGTCATTGTCCGGTGCTTGGATCAAGTGAACCAATCGCCCAAGCCACCCTTGCTCTTCAATAGTCTCATCTGTTTCGCCTCGTCGTTGAGCTTGCAAACCAGGATAACCCATAGCTTGCTGTGCACCCTCCTTTATCAACACCCTCAAAGCTTGTAGAACACGGTCTAGATTCTCCGTAGTGGCGACTAACGTCTGATTCTTAAGAAGATTACGAGCAATCTCGCCTGCGACAGATCGGCGCGTGGTATAGGACTGTGCAGTCAAGAGAGGTAGATAGTGAGGCAAAGCCAACGCTGTGGAAATAGAAACGTATGAGCGCAAAGGAGCAAGGAGAAGATCTAAGAGATGCTGCTGTGTCGGAGCGGAGTGCAAATCTGCGTGATCAGCATACTCCGCAGTTTCGCGAGTAGCGAAATCGAGGATCTGGTCGACGTATTCCAGTTGGTCAGGGTACGTGTTTAGCGCAAGATTAATGAGCGATACTAGCAACGCCATGGTATCTTGAATAGGAAGGCCTCGCGATTTGATAAGGTTGACCACCTGCCCATAAAATACGTCGTATAGTTTGACTTCTTTCGGTGTTTCAGCCTTTTCATCCTTGTCGCCATTCGCGCTAGCATTAGGCTCTTCCTCTGTCGCAGTCGTGGTTTCTCCGGATTCCTCTGAGGGCTTCTCAACGCCGTTCTCCTGGGCGGGGTTCGCCTCCACATCAGCGGGTATTTCCTTCTTGGTTTCTTCTGAGACTTTGAGGTTTTCGAGAAGTTTCATGACAGCTTCTTCTTCGCTCTGTTTCCGAGTTTCTGGATCTACAGACGATTCGGTCTCGCGTGCCGCGTAGGACGACAAGCGGTCCATAAGCCCTATCACGATCTTCTTCAGGTCCACATGCGGGTTGAGCCGAGCGATTGCGGAGAGCAGCAGGTCGAGAGTATTAAGATGGAATTCGTCAGGGAAGACTTTCGTGATCACTGCCATACTTAATTAGCACGCCAGATCGATATAAAATAGCAAATACCCCCTCACCTTCAAGCAAATATTCTTGCGCCAGCACATCCCGGCATTGTACAACCTGCTCGAGCAACGCCTGCAGTATGCCACCTTTGTACGCTTCCATATCAACCAACTGACTCAGTCGAACAACATTGCTTCCAACGAGAAGCTCCAGCTCCCGGCGCTCTTGCATCCTCTTCTCCCGCTCTCGAGAGGGTCCCTGGTGCTGGAGTCGCACCCACAGCTTGTTCATTTCCACGAAGTTGGTCAGGACAAAATTGATCGAATCTTGCAAATTACCCTCGGGTCCATCCCCAGACCCGGTCGGTAGATGATCTCTCGCCTGGCCGGAGAGATAGTATCTCAGGAAAAGCCCACGGATGGGATGCTGCACGCCTCGGCTCATCTCCATCATGTCCTTCATAATCTCTTTAACTGGGGCATCCTCCACGGACATGTACACAGTACCGACAGTAATCATAAGGTATAGTCGTGGAACAATGTTGCCGGCATACTGGACGAGTTCGTACAGATCCGCCAAGTGATTTACGGGATGGTTCTCTTTCAGGTAGACGGAGAGGTGTCGCAGCGCATCGAAAACAGCCATGTACAATTCATAGTATTGCTTCGGGCCTAAGCTCGGCGTCCGTAGCTCGGAAACTAAGGTTGACCTGAACCAATTGATATGACTTGTTAGCCCCTTCCCCAATTTATTTCCACTGCTGCCTGGGGGGCCGGAAGACTGAGCTCACCCGCATTTGAGCGCATCCATTAATTTCCCTGGAGTCTCTAGGCATTTCCGCATCAGTTGCGACTGTTGCCGCACCACTCCCAATGCCTCCTCGAGGAGACGACTTTGGTCTTCGGAGGGGGTTATCGGGGTGGCCATCGTGGCTGATCAGGTGTTGAGTAGAGGGGAGGGAGAGTCGGGAGGCTGAGTACGGGCGGTCAACACCTAATTAAAAGGACGGAGGGGTGAAGGAAGTGCTTCAATGGCAAATGAGCTGAAGGTAAGAGCACTTGAGAGGAAGAGGATAAGGAAATACCTGGTCCATAGACAGGAGTGCGGGAGAGAATGATAATCAATAATGGAAGAAGAGGCGCAGTGAATCAATGGCGGACATGCGATCACACTGGATGATGGGTTGCAGCTAGTAAAGTCTTATGTAAGTGAACTAATGTACCAACTGACGTAAGGTACGGTACCGTCGTACTCGTACAGGACAGAATCCCGTTCGGCTTAGCGTGGTTATGTCCGTTGTATACAAATCGTTTATATTTCGATCTCTCTCTATGCTTGCTAGAATCATGCAATCTAACTATGCTCACTCATCATATATCAATCTAGCAAATTTTGACATCCAAGCATATGCACAGAACGGGTCGAACAAGGCCCCACCGAACAGGAAATTAAAAAAAAACCAGCCGAAACGCCATATGCATATGTATATCATGACTGCGTGAAAAGTCATCTCCCATTACCAAAACAAGAACCCGAAAATAGGAAAGGAAATGAAACAACCGTTATCGTCCATCGTATTCATGAAATCTCTCATATCATACTCGTCATCTCATTTTTAAATCGCTCATCTTGGAAGCGATGAAGCGGGCCAATCACCCCGACCCGAGAAAAGCAAACCCTCGCAGGGAGAAATCCACTAATAGTTCACCTTTCTAGTTCGAAGGCTGCAGCGATGTGCTGTTCAAGCTCTTCCGAACCACGGCACTGCTGTCGTGAACACGAGTGGCATTGAGTGCATCACGAAGGTAAAGGACAGCACGGTCACTAATGTTCAGGCCGCGAGCACTAATGTGGGAGTCTGTGCTGTTGCTGCGGGCCATCAGATCAGCAACAGTGTTGTTGTTGCGGGCCGCGAGACGAGAGTTGACGATGTTGTTGCGAGCACCAAGACCACCGGCAGTACCGTTGCTGCGGGTAAGCAGTGTGGCAGTGCTGTTGCTCCGAGTATTAAGGTGAGATTCCGTAACATTCTGGCGAGCGACGAAAGAATGAGCCTCAGTACTATTGGTAGACGCAGACCTCGTGAGAAATTTTTGTGCCGTGGCATTGACTTCTCGGGCTACAATCTGTGGGTGTTTGCCAGGAATTCCGGTTGATAAAGGCCCAACGCTCCAAAATGAGGGTGTGGGAGTGCTCGATGGAGATGTTGGAGTGTGGGTTATAGTGATTGTCACCGGAGGCTGCGGGGGAGAGACAGCAGTGATGGTCTCGACGACGCGGGGCACTTCGGTCTTGGGTTGGCTGTCAACGTTCACAACGGAATACTGTATATCTCTGCGGGCGAGAGTTTCGTTTGACTTGGGGCGCAGAGGGAATGCGTGAGCACCAAGAGAGGAGAGAACGACGAGCAATGTTGAGGCACGCATGTTGTATATATGTCAAGATACTTTGCAGTTGTAGCAAAAAGAGAAGAGAGTGTTGTACAGTAAATGGTCTATAATATGAAGAATGCAAGATAGTACAGAGTAGAATATCTTTAATAAACTAGACAGGGTAGATATATCTGGTGAGAGGGGAGGAGGAATGGCTCCCAATTTATGAACAGCAGCTAGGTAGAAGAAAAATAGTACCCTAGAAGAAACTAAAAACACCCAATCTATTCATCTAAGATCAAATTTTCATCATCGGACGGCAGACAGACCCATCAGACGGAGAAAAGTGCAGGCTGGCGGCATCCACGAGGGTCTGGGCGACAGCCGTCAAAGGAGGCTGGGAGACCCTGGGCCACCCACATGGGGACCGCCAGCCACTTTAATTTTAGCAGCCGATCGGCGTCCACGCAATCACGCTAGACCATTGATGTATGTCTGATGTTTATTTCTTATTATACTCGGCGTAACACTGCAGTAGATCGGGCTAGGCAGAAAGAATTCGCCTGGGGGAAAATGATACAACGAAGACCAAAAAAGATAAGCAGAAAACTAGAAACAGTATGGATACCCTGCCAAGCCTTTTTAGCAGGCGGAAGCTGTGGCTGGGGGATCCACTTACCGTATGTGGCGTCAAACAACCGCTGAGGTTAATTTGTCCTTGGGATGCGATCTATGCATTATCTAGGTATGCCAAACACGCAATTACCATTACACTGTGTCCATGATGCGATTGAGAACAACGTCAATGTCGACGTCACCGAGCCTTTGCATTCCTCCGACAATCCTCGAGTCTAGTATCCGATAGATAGCATACAAAGTTCACATAAAAGCAAGTCGTTCAATTTGTAGTGTACGCATGACCTTCGTAGGATATGAACTCGCAATACTGTCAGCATTCCGTCACCTACCCTACACCTATTATCAAACTTGAGGATCTCTTGTGCTCAACCTTATGCACTTGCATGCCCCTCGGGCCCTGAAAGGGTTCTTCCAATACGGAAACTCAAGTTGTGACGAGTCTTATCCGGCTAAGTTACACATCTGGTCGCTTTCGGTCCACAAGATCTATCGACCCTCCGAGAACTCAATTTAACTGACGGTCTATATATAGCTCTGAATATGCCAGATCCTGAGTGGCTAGGCTGAAGTAAATAAACCAATCGGGTGTACGAGCTTTTTCGACAAATCAACCATGCAGGAAGATTATGCAGGATACAGAGTACGCCGTACAGCATGCAGCATATACGTAATGGGACTAGCGGTCATGGTACTCGTTCATTGAGAATCATAACCATTCTCAAAGGATAATATCAATGGTACCAACTATGGAAAAAAGAGTTGCTACGTTGCCAAATCCTCGACTCGAACAAGTCCGCAGCCCATCCCGGCACTTGCCCACCCTGCACATACTTGATTTGGATTCCAGCATAGCGAGGTAACATGCGTGCCCTCTTCGTGGATGGTGATCATCATAACGCCGTTGACCATCTTGCGATCCCCAAGCATGTTTCGTAACAAACTTATGCTCTCAGCGCGGTACCCATCATGAAACCGGCTAATCCCTGGGCTGTCCGTGTCTTCTCCGCGGACCCATTCGTGAGTAAACCAAGTTTGTTGCCATTGCTTTTCTTTAACGTGCAGCAATCGCCGTATGGGATTCGTCGCGACTACCGCTCCGCTGGTGCACCCGTACATGACACTGGGATGCCAGGAGCTACATGTAGCCAGCGAAGACACCGTACTGGGGAATCTGGCTACAGCAGTTGTGGTGTAGAATCGGCGCAACGCTAACAGTCTGGCAAAGTCATTTTCGTCGCTGGAGAAGAACGCCTTCAACATAGGGGAGTACGATAAGTGAGAAGATCCCACCCGCATGCGGTTGGATTCTACCATATCCTTTTGAGGGTCCGCGACCGACCATAGCCGTGTCTCTCCATCCATAGATGTAGTAGCAAGTAGATGAGCGTTTGTCGGATAGGCTGGGGTTAGATTAAGGACGTATGTTGAGTGGATTGGTTGGTAGAAGTAGGGGAATGGATTCGATGGAGAAGTCTGTGAAGGCACGATGCTCCAAATAGCAACGAAACCGTTGGCGCAGCCAACGGCAATATCGCTTGGGGATAGCCAGGTCAAACATGTACACACAGTTGATGGTGGCCTAGCTTCAAAGACTGGAGACTGGATTTCATCTATCGGAAAAGGTCAGAACAAGGTGAAATCTTTAAATTGATTGCATTTCATCAACTTACAATATTCGACATTGTTTGGCTCACGGCTAAGTTTGATATCGAGAACTCTCAAATAGCCATCTCCCCATACACCAGCCAGAAGCCCGACTAATTTTAAAGCATCTTCATCGTCTTCTTCCCGAGGGTCTCGACGCATTGGGCACCAGGCCATACGTCTTAGATCGCCCCATGCAGCACAGATAGCCATACGTAACCTTGGTTTGAAATTCATATCGATGCGCTTCGTGAGAGAATCTTCTCTCTCTGCCTTGAACATCCAAAGCTGCAAGGCGAATGGATACGGTGCGGAAGGTCTGAATGCAGGAGCACCCTGGTCTTTAAACGGGTCCGGGTACCTTTTTTTTTCTTCCTGTGATATCGGAACAGTCACGGCCAGATACTGATTGAGGCCAGATTGGTTCGGAGCCCAAGCCATGCATTGGACCTTTTGCCCGAGGTTGAGAAGCCACCCTTCACGCTTTTTTCGCTTCCGGCCGGTAGAGCCTTCTTGTGTAGAAGCTTTACCTTTCCTCTCTCGCACATTGGCATCCCCAAAAGCATCTCCGAAGTTGACAGACTCATGATGCCCCAATGTAAACATCTTCTGATCATCAACTGGTCCCATTAACACCGTATGCTTCTTTTCCTTGGCCCGCGGAATATACACCCGGTAAGCATCCTTTTCTGTAATCTGTGCTAGGCGCTGACGTTTTCTAAACCTCCCTCCCACATTCTCATCGTAATACCAATCCCACCCACGAGTCCGTTCCCTCTTCGCCTCCTCGGGCTTAACACCAAACGTCAACCCATAGCCGTAATCCGGTGTATCCTCCGCCTCATTCAAAGAAGCGCGAGTTGGAAACCCAGAATCAGGACCCCTACACCATCGTTCTCTGGCATAAACGACAGATAGTAGGTCCTTTTCATCAGTGCCAAACGTGGTCCGGAGATGAACCGCCTTTCCCATATGCTCAAGCGATGTATAAGCGCCGCGCGAATGGGTCTCGTCTTCGGCCAGCGCGATTGTGCCATCCACGTGACGCTTTCTCTGGAATCTCGGTGTAGCAGCCACGGCCTTTCGGCCCTTGGGGCCGGCGACCTCAGAGGCGTAGTCTTCTTCGTCCTCTTCGTCTTCTTCATTGCCATTCTCTGATGCTACTTCTTCTGCAAAGTTTTCATCATCGCCTTCTGCTTCTGCCTCCTGGTCGTCATCATTTGGCTCTTTGAATTCTTCGTCCGAAGAATCGTTGTCGTTGGGTGGTTGAGCTGCCTTTCGAGCTTTAGCCCCGTTCGAGTCAGAGTCGTCACTGACTCCTACTAGCTCGAAGGGATCATTAGTGTATTTTGTTCTGCCGCCTGTCAGGCGAGTGGACCTGCGTGCACGAGGCATGCTGCTCGATCCAGTTCGGATTGGTTTTGCCAAGTAGAAGTGACTTGACCGGTACCAAATTAATTAGTCGATGTTTGGAGTCCGGTGTTTATGGGTAAGCGTCTTGTCTGGGTGAGACAGCAGCTACAAGTATATCTAGAGCACTAGCATGCTAGTATGTGTAGTCTTAGGCTTTTTAGTTCAGGATTCCAAGAAAGAAGATCGGCACGCTCAATGCGAACGGACTGAGAAGCATTCATTTCATACTCCCGTTGTTGAAGTTTGCGGAAGTCTTGGCGGAGATGGAATGTAATTTTACCCTCGTTACCATCGTTACACCGCTGGAACTGTGTTGTGGTATCATAAATTACTGCCTCAAACTTCCGCTCGGGGTTACTCCCCCGTATATCAAGAGAATATCTAGTTACATAGTAGTACTTTAGAGGTAGCGAGCAATTCGCTGAATATCTATGGCCGAAGATAGGACAAAGACACCTCAATGACTGAACTAAAAGAGAGAATCAATCAATTAGTCAGTCGCTCCTTTCACGGAGGAGGAATCCCCCACCTACAGCTATTATCGCAGGGATCAGATAATCATTCGCTCTCAACCCCACTTCTATAAGTGGGTATCGGTTTAGATCTGACCGTTCAAAAGTCATTTGATGAGACCATAGCACACATTCCTCTCTTAGTCAAAGTCTTATGAAGACCTCCTCCTACTCTCCCCCAAAACCAAACCATCCAAACACCCAAGAGCAAAAAAAGAGCAACCACCGTAAACCCACATACATGACCATGTCCACCTCCCACCCCGGCATCCTCCACGAATACGTACATATACCCCTCCCTTCGAACCTCCCCCCAGAAGACCCAAAAACTAACGCCCCCAACACCAGGCCCCAAGGCTAACAGCCTTCGAATTCACTACCACCCCTTCCACCCCAAAGCCAAACAGCCTCCTCTTCATAGGCGGCCTAACAGACGGCCTCCTCACCGTCCCCTACGTAGCATCCCTAGCCCAAGCCTTCACAAACACAACTTGGTCTATCTACAACATCACCCTCTCCTCCTCCCACCTAGGCTGGGGCGTCGGATCCCTAAACAAAGACATAACCGAACTAGCCCAAGCCGTCGCCTTCGTGCGAGCCCAGAAACCCAGCGGCAAGATCGTCCTCATGGGCCACTCAACCGGCAGCCAGGACGTCCTGCACTATCTGCACGCCCCCAACCCGCTCCCCGGGAGTGATCTGAGTCGCCCTGTGCTGGACGGAGCGATCATGCAGGCGCCCGTCAGCGACAGGGAGTACTTGGTGAAGCTTGTGCGGGGGAGTAATGAGGTTCGGGGCGCGTATGAGCAGCTGGTGAATTTTGCGAGGTCGCAGCCGCCTGACACGATTTTGCCGGTGAATTTGACGGCTGCTGTGGGGATGCCTGCTGATACGGGGGTTTGTGGGAGGAGGTTTTTGAGCCTGGCTAGTCCCGGGAGTCCGGAGCAGCCGGAGGAGGATGATTTGTTTAGTTCGGATTTGACGGAGCAGAGGTTGAGGGAGACGTTTGGGGCTGTTGCGGAGAGGGGGCTTCTGAAGGGAAAATTGGCGGCATTGTATTCGGGGAGTGATGAGTATGCGGTTGAGTGGTGTGATAAGGAGGCGCTTTTGCGGCGGTGGAAGGAGGCGACGAATGCTGGGGGTGTGGATAAGTGGAGTGAACATAGTGGTGTTATTCCCGGGGCTAGTCATAATGTGAAGGGTGAGGGGCAGGACTGGTTGGTTGAGCGTGTGCTTCATTATGTGGATAGTGTGTAGATATAGACTGGTAGGTATGTGTCATGTCCTTGGGCCTTCATGAACAGTCAAACCATAAGAGACTCAAAACATCTTGAACGTTTAATATACATGAAACAAATATCTAAGGACGGCCAACACGTCAACAAGAAGTCAAAAAAGCTCGCCGGAAGAGATAATAAAAAACGGAGGGTATACTAGTATATCGAAGACCACCCACAGACCATCCGAGCGGCCTTCAACAAAGACCCAAATAGAACGGAGGTCAAGAATAAATCAACCCATTAGACCTTCAACCACAAAGTGAGAACACCCTTCAGATACTCCACAATCTCAGAACCACCCAGCTTGCTCTCTCCAAACAAGCGATCAACGAACGTTATGGGGCACTCTGCGACCTTGAAACCCATCGCCTTAGCTCTCACCATCATCTCCATCTGGAAACTGTAGCCCTTGCTCTGGGTACTTGAGATAACCTTCTCTAGCACACTCTTCTTGTACAACCGGAAACTGCCCGTCAGATCACTCACACCAGGCATGAGCATAACATCAGCGATGAGGTTGGCAGTCCGTGACGTAAACTTCCGGAACAGATCCCATCCATACACGCCACCCTTGATGTTCTCACGACTGGCATACCGCGTGCCCGTGACAATGTCGGCATCCGTCTCCTTCTGGATGCGGATCATCTCCGGGATGAACTTGGGGTGATGGCTGAAGTCGGCGTCCATGATGATAACGTAGTTGCCTGTAGCGTATTGGAGGCCGTGAACGTAGGCTGTTCCGAGACCGAGTTTGCCCTCGCGCGGCTTCAAGTTGATGTGTTCGGGGCCCCAGAGCTTTTGGAGCTGTTTGGCGACTTCGAGAGTGCCGTCCGGGGAGCCATCGTCGACGATGACAACCTCCCAGTCCAGGTTGCTGTCAATTGATGTCTTGGTCAGTTGTACTGTTGCAACATAAATGAGAGAGCATTGGCCAGAGAAAGATTATCTGAAACGGAGGGGAGTCTCAGGGAACTCACTTTTCGCGGAAGGTCCGCTCCAACAACCAGCAGATAATAGGGAGGTTCTTCCGCTCATTGTAGGTTGGGAGAATAACCGAGTACTTGTTCTTAATGGCGCCCATCTTGGCTGCTGTGGAAAAGGAGGAAGTCGAGAGAATAAATGAGGGGAGATGTGAGTTCGCGACCGTCTCCGTCCGCAATTGACGATAGTGAGCTACCTGTTGTCCGGGTGGGTGCAGTTGATGCTCCTGAATGGGTTTGCTTGGCGGCGACCGCGGGAGATCCGCTTTCAGGAACTCGTGGCCTTTCTGACCCCATTTTCGTGGCATTTCATCGGGTGTTCGTGGCAATATTGTTCTATAGTATATGCTTCATTGGAATGAGGAAATATATCGATGCAAATACAAATCAATCAATCAATCAATCAGTTTATCTATGGAAACCTCATGTATGTTAAATTGTTTAGATCAATCAAGACACTAACGCCCCCCAATTCCACCCAACCAAAGCAGAAATCGCCACAAACCCAAACCACCGGTCCAGCTCCCTCAAAACCCCTTGTGTATCTTCCCTTCATCCCCGATCTGGTTGTACGATCGATCATATCGTTGCTCCATTTCCTCGTTATGCTTCTTCACGTCCTTCGGGACGTTAGCCCGCACATTACCGTCTGAATCAACATTGGGTGATTGGCGCCCATCAGTAATTGTCGGGTGTGCGTCGTTGGAAGTTTTCGATTGGGCGCGTTTACCTCCTGGATCTTCTCTATCTCTATCTTGCTGGGTTGTTGATGAAGACGAGTGAGATTTAGATGCCTTGGAGTCGATATCCTTTTGGCCGACATCTGGGGGAGCCGGACCTAATATAGCGGTTGTCAACATCCAGTTCGTCGTAGTTCGTCAGGTCAAACTACGTACCCGGGTGTTCGATGTCCCTCGTCGGACTGTTCGTAGGATTGTTGGTCTGTTGGGCTTTGGTTTCCCCTTCTGCGCCGTAGGAACTATGGGCGTATGTGCGCCGTGACAGAGGAGAGACTCTTCCGTAGCGGTAGAGGGAGGTAATGGAAGGGTTGGTCACCCGTAACATGGAACGAAGGCGCAAGACTGTATTCATTTTGTACTAGAAAGAAAGATCTGTAGAAAAATGAGTTGAATAATATGTTCTATCACTGAAAGCAATTCCAGACGATGGTTCTGGAGTAGTATTTTAACTGAATGATCTTTCTCAGTGCTAATGCCGATCCAATTGAGCATGTAACCGGTGACGTAAAGACACGGTCATCTACTCCCACGACCAATATTTACTGGATCTGCACCGGACTTGCTGCAATTCTTCCAATGGATTCACATCGGAAAAATTCTCATTGAGACGATCATTTGTTAACCAAGAACTATATTCGCCTATCCTGTCATGCATTCGGAACAGATTCAACGATATACCCCATCAGTCATACTGCCAAAAATAGAACCATGACCATTCACTCTGGATGGTCGTCTTCCGACAGCAAATATAAAAGTAGTAAGAAATAAAATAAAATCCAAACAACACCCCAAGATATTTGTTGGCTCCCAGAAAAGTAAACGATGGACTGTGCGTGGCCAAGATAAACTATCGTCTTGCACCAATAACCTCCCAAGAACGCCGTGAAATTGCCCGGACATAAAACACGAAATATGCTGGATAGAATACTGGAAACAATGGTGTCGAAACACGTCATGGAGAACAGAAATGAGACAAGGTAGGTCGCAAGGGAAACCGAAAGCGTTCGATGCATGCTATACGATGTAAATAATGCAAAAAATTCCATCACAGTTAGGACCCCGAGTTGATCACAGATGAAAACCAATCATTCGTATGCACATGAAAGATAATAGACCGTTTCCACCATTGGTAACGCCGACGCCTGAGCCTCAGGAGGTAGCATAAACAGATTGCCCCCTGCTTTTATGGTAATAGCATCGGGTGACATTAAACTAATCCGTCAAAGAGATACAGTAGCACACATGCTCATATTGTGCTTTTGCTGTGTACGTCTGGGTCGCACTAGTGGAGTACTTAAGTGTTGTCGTCGGTGTTGGTTCCAACTCTTTGATTTGGATCGTCTGGTGCGAAATAGGGTTGATTGAACCGTTATCCATCACTTGCATTTGCTGACAATAGGGTGTCTGAGCCCCTGCATAATCTCGCTTCTCGTCCATTTTGATTCGCAGAGGATAATTAGACACGGACGTGCTTCTCGATCCGTGTGAGGTCGAAGTATCTGTGCTCTGCGTAGAATCTAGTTGTGATGAAGAAGATCCGTATTGGGTCTCCTTAGTCGATTGATTCAGGTACAAGAAGAACTCCATCACCGTGCTGTTCCACCAGCAGAACCATGGCTTGTCACCCACCCGCGCCGTCTGCAGGCGGTGGAATGCGCCGGCCATGACATCATCTTCGCTGATGGCGCGCTTTGATAGGGAACTGGACGAAAAGGTATCCTGCGGTACGATGACCAATTTATCAAAAGCGGAAAAGAAAGTGAGGGCTGGTCCTAAGCTGAGATCGTTGGAATCCATCATTAGGCTTAGTGAATGCGTCGGATTAGAGAAGAGTGGCGCCTGAGCGCCATAAGTAAAAGACGAAGAAATAGTTTCATGTGCGAAGGTGATATTACGCGATGAATCTGTTCCTCCTGTGACCGATATTGGGATTTTCCCCTGCTTCATGCAGTTCCATGTCGGATTGTAGTCTTGATCGATGATACAGAATTTCGATGAATTCTTCGGGTCTGCGGGAATCCAGTAACTACCGGTAGGGGCGGCCGGTAAGTTCGGAGGGATGGTGGATATAGGGGTCGCATCCATCCGGGGGGTTTCTGTTACGGTAACAATCTTCGGGCCCTTTGGCTTGTCGTTGTCCTCCTTCGCTGCTTTTCTGGCTCCTAGAACACCGCCGATCACACCTCCAATACATGCCCCCACGAGCATAACAACACCAACTAAAACGAGCGTCCAGACCGGTAGCCCACAGCATGCCTTCTTCTTACCCTTGGTCTTCAGCTTCTCCTCAAACGCCATCACACCAGTAACCGGGACCGCCTCTTCCCGTTCTTCATTATCACGCCTGTTCACCTGATTCTCCGGGACCAATGTCCTCGAGGATACTTCCGAAACTGGCGGGTCGTGACGTTCATTGTTAGTATCAATTATAGGGACGCCAGCGTCAGGGGTAGAATCGAATGTCCCCTCAACCTTGGGCACAACGGGATCGGGGTAGCGTGAGTAAGGTGGAAGTTGCTCTGTATGGCCATCAGGCCCAATTAGATCTCCTACATCATCATCGGCACGATTAGAAGGTCGCTGATATGCCTGCGTGTGCCCCGGGAAGCCCACGGGAATAATGGTATCATCCATCTCCTCTTCCGCTACAACATTTTGTGGATACATAGCATAGGGATGCTGGGGTGCATTTGTATCGCCCAACGGTCGCTCCACCGGCCGAATAGTCGATGTGGTCGCGATACTGGGTGAGCGGCTGACTCCAACTTGCGGATACATTGCGTACGGATGACTAGGGCCTGTGGCGCCCGTGTAAGGGCTCATAGCGCGGGGTGGCATTGAAAAACGCGACGACGTGCTCTGGCTGCGCTGTGCTATGGAAGTGGCGGTATTAATGGATGTTGTAGAGTTTCGATTGGTAAAGTCTACCCCCTTTGGGGGCAGACTCGATCGACTCGGAGGTTCATCGAAGGAGAGCCGGGCATCATCCCCGAATGGATTCTCCGTCACTCCGAGCTCATTGGGCGCAGTACTGTAGGATTTTTGCTGTTGCTGAGGTAAGGATGAGCGAAGCGTATTGGATGATGCAATGGACGAAACAGATGGACTCCGAGGAGTGAGGGTCGCTTGTTCGGAGTCAATTTGTTCTAGTGAGTACTCGTCCGAGAAGACATTAGGGTTCGAGGAGCGACCGGACATAGAACGCTGATGCATTGGGTCGGTATCGTGTGCTGGCGTATATCGCTGGGATGGAGTCTGGGAGGATTGCGAGAAGGAGCGAGAATGGTCGGATGAGAAACGCCCCGGCATGGCGTTGCACAGCCCTGTCGGGCTTCCTGGCTTGATTGATCAGTCCGTCAGAAGGAGCGAATCAGTCACCTTAGAGGACTGAATAGGCGGACAGACGAGGATGGGTTCAAGGATGGGGGAAGCGGTGAAAAACAGCCAGGGGATCGACGACTAAATGAGTGATGAGATAGGGTGAATTTGAAGATTAAGGATAATAGGTGAGACGGGGGGATGGGTAAGGAGGGGGAAGGTAGGCGAAGGGTGAGAAAGGTGAATGAGAGAAAGGAAGAGAGTGATTAGGTGATGATCACGTAGAGATAGAACGCAGTAGTTGGTTGGGGCGGTTGATTTGTTTGACTGGAGTGAAGGATTGGGGAAAGAGGAGAGAAGAGTGAGTAGGATGAAAGAGGGAGAGTTGGAAGCCTGGGAGCCTGAAGGGAAAGGCCCTAGAGGGACTAGTGGAATCGGGGGAAAGAGTTGAACTAAAAAGTTCGAGTTACTAAGTAGTTAGTGCGTGACTTTTGCCCACTAAGGTTATTGGGGGGCCCGCGAGGAGTCCATCCATGCCTTGATCGTCTACTTTTTCCGATCGGTGCCCATGGTTGGTTTTGCTGAGTTCGGTCGTTCTCCTAGGATCAACTTTTTTATTATTTTTTTTTTACCATATTTTTTTTTTACTTCCTTCCATGCCTTATGATCACGATCAGACGGAGTACTATTCTACCTACTTCCTCCTATTTTATCTGAATTAAAAGTTCATGAATGTTCCTAAATAAGGTAATCGGGTCGTAGTGCTCAGCCTCGCCACGATAACACTTAGCGTCATTAGATCCGTATATACCCCATCCATTTTTATTATTAGTAGGTTTACCCAAAAAGAAAAAAAAGAAAAAAAGAGAAAAATCATGACTTCGCTCTCCCTCGCTTCAATGAAACAATGTGTTGCCGGGCTATCCTGGACTGCAGTGATTGGCGCAGTGAGGCAGATGGGAGGCACCACACCACGCGAATCGCTCTGGGCTGAAACACTCCAGTAACCTATCACCGGCAGACTTGCCTTCGGAAGGTCCTCCGCTCGGTCGGATAACGGTGCCACTCCCGTTACTTATGACACCTAGTGAGAAACAGTTCTTTGAGTTTATAAAACACGTATTTTTGGTTTTCTTTTCCAGATCAAATGTTGAAGGTTCTGTAAAGAGAGTATTGGAAATTTGCATTTATCGGTCCTTTTCATTCTTTTCCACTTAGTATGATGCTTCGGACAACTTCCACCAGCACACCACTATCCCAGGACAACAAAAGAAAAAGGGTAAATACCAGTGGCCACTGACGGGCTTTGGTCAAGGCCCCCGCTTAACACTAAAAGAAGGGATCACTGAATGGTTGGTGGACCATCTAAAAAGCCCTGCAGTGCCTGGACCGGAAAACTCTATCTGACCGAATGCGGAAGACAAAGAAATCCCATTCCATTTTCAACGAGGATCGGCGGACAAGACAGAGGAATCCTCACCTGCGTCATATAAATTCCAAACCTATCCTTTTCCGTAAAACCGTTGAAGACGGGTCAGAAGGATTTTGGAGGGCAATCAGTTCAAATTATTCTTTAAAACTTACACCAAGATTGCTCCTGTCTCTACAGTACAGTAGCATTCCCATCCTTGGTCCATAAGTGCACACAGAAATCAATATATGTCCAATTATATGATTGTTATTTGGTACCGAACATAGTT
The DNA here is from genome assembly GCA_001696595.2 of Aspergillus hancockii. Lineage (NCBI taxonomy): Eukaryota > Fungi > Ascomycota > Eurotiomycetes > Eurotiales > Aspergillaceae > Aspergillus > Aspergillus hancockii. The sequence continues at coordinate 51,329 of MBFL02000167.1, read as the reverse complement.
GCTATATGGTTCTCCAAACAGGCTGTCCATGTTCTCTGGGTGGAGACCAAATGTAAGAAATTCAATAGAGTCAGGAACAGTTCTAGTCAAAAGTCGGTTCACAGTGGGTAACAAATCATATTGGTTAGCAATGTCAAGCATGTACAGTACAGCAGAAGAACCACACAATCTGCATGGCTTGTCAAGTCCACTAAGTTATGGGTCTGTCTAGACAAGGAACCACTACCCACTTAGCATGAATTCGAGAAATTCTGGTCAATTTAAATCTCGCAGAACGCTCCTGTCGACTGGCCATCCACGACTGGAACCAATTGTCCTAAAGCTGAGTACCAGGGACGAGTCAACAGATATGGCCCAATATCAGAGATATCGCAACCCCGACTACAACTGTGCCATTATCCGGTCAGACCTCGAAATCATGCGCGCCACATGTAGAGAGAAAGCGTTTGCAGTACCGGTCCGATGTCGAATATATTCATCGGTGAATACAATGTCCAGTAAAACAAATCTCGGTGTTTCTGACCTGGATCTCTGTCTCACGATCCCATTACTCTTAATGATATCAATTGCCCCACAGAGCGGTTGTTTCACCCAAGTGTCAGGCTTCTAGAACCAAGTGGATGTCGAATACTACCGGTCGTACCAACCTTGGTGCACTAAGGGGAATCTGCGATGTTCGATTTTAAGTGGGACAAAGGTTCTCTGTCTGACAGTGTCTTGGGAGTTCATGGGTCGACCTAGTTATTGATTGGCAGCGACGCTCTTGGAGTTCTCTACAAGAATGATCTCGAACACAGTTGAACTCGCAATCATGGCTGTCTTCTCAAGGCCAGGATGTCGGATAACCTCACCCGCCCTTTCTCTCCCCAGCCTGCTACTCCACTTTGGACATCAGGTCTGACATGTATATACCAGGCCCATGCTCGTCGATCTAGCTCTTCCTTGCTCAGGACGGGAGCCCAAGATTGGCACACCAAGTCAATGGATCGCAAAAGATTCCCTAAACATGTCTCTCTCTCAGCCTCTGACTGTGAGGTGCGTTTCCGTTTCGAAGTGCCCGGTGATGACTTGTCCTCACTTGGGGCCTCTGTAAATGATCTAAATAAATATGATCGCGCAGTATCTGGCGTGAATATAGCAAGAGGTTTGTTTGCTTTAGAGCCCCCACTCGATGTACCATCATGAGCGTTTCGCAGTGCCTCCAGGTCAACACCCCACAATGGTGGCATACCGTTTGGGCTATCTGAAGGATCCTGTCCTAAAGAATCATTGGGAGGGTGTGATATCTCGTTATCTTTCTCGGAACTATTCGCACCCAGTGTTTCACCTTCCCTGGGGTTATAGTCCCATCTTTTCAGGACCTTTACTTCTCTTCCTAAAACTTTGGTTACGGGCTGTCCTTCTCCCCAGCCATCCTGGTCAGCGGAGTTCCCGCTTTCGATACCCAGGCTGATAGCTTTTGAGCGACTATTAGCGCTGACAACCGCCTGGGCGAGGCTAAGCCTGCTAGAGATCGGCTGTTCCGGCATAGTATGTTTCAGAACACAGACAGCAAATGCAAGCACGAGCGGTGCTCTGTTCGTAAGTAGAACAACATTGGATAACTCGTCTTCGGTCACGTATGAAACCGGAAGAGAGAGCGCACATTCCTTCTCAAATGGAGTTGCATCATCTCTTCGATCAGAATTCTTTAGCTTTTTTCGAGGAGATGATGGTTTGTCAGTTGGAGCTTCGCGCTTTTTGGACACTCTCTTCGCTGCATTCAACACTTGCTTTGCCACCTTATTGTCTTGGAACATCTCTCGAAGAGCCTTAATTTCTGACTTAGAGATTTGTTCGGGGCTAATGTAATATTAATCATACACACACTATTCTATTGGAGACGAAGAGTGGAATCATCCATACGATGTGAGGCCGGCTTTCTGGAGCTCCATGACCTTTCCCATAGCCGATGCCAGTGGTATCTTGGCATCTTGTGATAGGAACCGTAGTAAAGCTTGCACCTGGGAGGCCATGCCTATTTACCGGTATTTCAAACAAGTGCCAATCTGCCAGCGGGGCAAAGTGATATGGAGAACGTTGTTGGACAAGGTGTATGTTCTGAACGGAGTACTCCTTAGTGAACTGATTTTCTGTGACGGTGAGTTCTGTCCGATTACCCAATTCGGATGCCGCCGCTTTTATGAGTGCAGCACGTGAGTGCTCCGTATACGCTTCGGATCATTTACTAATAGCTCACTGCGCACACACCGACAGCTCCGGTCGCTCCCAGATTGATCTGGCTCGCTCACGGAGTAATTCCAGAGCAGTTCCTGCTCGCACTCTGTCGTATAGTTTATCAGATATCTCATAGAAGAGAACAACATGCCCGAAGGCTATAGGATTAGAGAGGGGCATCCAGCACTGATACTGGAGATACTAAAAAGAGTTTATCTGCTGGCATGCTGAGTCTAGCAAGCGCAGACTTGCTCTGAATAGACGACTGACCAGGGACTCAACCTTAAACTGATTGTCTTCTATATTTAGAAAGGAAGCAATACTATTAGGACTAGATAATTATCACCTTTCGCATGTCCTACTTGATCTGAACCCACCCGAGAGAAGTCCTACTTCGACAGCTTATGCAGAAGATTCTCACACAAGGTTGTTAGGGTTCTGGCGCCCAGGATCTCCAACGCACTGATCTCGATCTCTATTTCTTGACGTACCCAGTTCCGCAACTCCACGGCAACGAGCGAATCCACGCCATAATTGACTCGTGGTCGTATGGGGTCCAAGGGTTCTCCAACCCCCAGACTACGCGTCAAGACAGGATTTAGCACTTCTAATGCCGCAGCCAGTAATATGCCGCGGTCACTGCCACTCGACGCCCCCTTCTTCAGAAGTGTCAACTTGGTTTTGGATTGATCTGCGACGGGCGCCAGTCCTGGTCGTGGATCCCTCATGGCCGGCTAGAGCGCTAAAGCAGTGCAGCGGCTCGAACGAGGTCTACCCCGGCATGATGGCCGCGACCAGCTGAGAATATTGTTATACTATGGAGGACGTGACAATTCCGAACATAATCGTCATGTATATCCCGTAAATAGTCACCCTTCAGCAGCATAGACAAGACTATCAGCGCCAGGGAGGCGATTCCCATCCACAGACGAGGGAAATTAAGACTATTGTATAGCACACCGAGAACTTGCTGGGCTTGGAGGCAAACCTGCAACCGTCAGCTTATCAATCGATTGTTCTGGATCGAAGATAGACTTACTGCCCGTATGAATTGAACTACCTCTTCCATGCTGCCGCCCGTACTCTGCTTTGCCTTCCGACTATGTCCGGTGTTTAGCCTCTCCCACAAACAAAGAACGCGGCACTTTGATCGATGTTGCATGTACCTAGATCGATCGGCGTCGCCCACTTGTGCTTGGAAACAAACAAGTTCATCATCTGGTGGGCATTGATCATCATAATTCTCACCTGCTGATCTAACCCCGGGAAGAGGGCAAGCAGCACTTCGATATAGACACCGACACTGCCGCCAGGAATAGAGAACCCCAAAAGTGTAGCAAGGGTTGGCACAACGTCGACCTGATTGACAACAGAGTAATACTCATAGTTCGCATTAAATGCGAGAGTGCTTAGCTGAGTCTTCCCACGAGATATGAATTTTGGCGAGATGAAGGAGGACCGAGGCAATCTCACTGGCCGTATCACCACCATGGTCCCCGTCTCGTTCATCCCATGATCTCCAGCCAGAACAAATAGAGTGTTCTCTTGGTGCGGGGTACGCTCCAATGCGTCGTATATTTGAGGGGCAACGTTGTCCATTTCCACTTGTTTTGCCCGCACGAGGATGCTGTATGGCAATCAGTAAACCCGCTGCAAAGGGAGATAAACCCTGGTTACAACGCGGAATCACCTTCTAGCGCTGCTAAAGTGAGCGGCATTATGAAGGCCAGGATAGTGTAGTACTAGCCCTTTCCAATCATCACTACCGAGCTCATGCGGCAAATGCTTAGTGACATTTCTGTCTACCTCGGTGAAGTCCTGTGGCGGAGGTCGTCCTCGCTCAGTCCAATCTCTTAAGTCTGCCCTCGACGGAGTCATACTGACCGGAAGATAGACAGAGTTAACAGTCTCATAGAGGTCCCATATCTCGGGATACAACAGGCACCACATGTCGATGCCGTAGTATACCACCTTCTTTTCAGACGCTCTTCCGGACTTCAAGCGCGACAGCCATGTACCCTCTCCCTCTAACCGTCTTGTGTCCGCTAAGTGCTTGACATTGAGCCATGCATCGAGAAATGACTGGCTTGTGCCCTGAGTCAGAGCTTTGATGTGCGAAAGTGTCAGTATCGGTGGACTAGCAAGAGCAGTAAACGGAATAGCGGCTCCTGATCGTATCAGACTGGCACAGGAGTCAGCGGGTGGACATGAAGTAAAATAGCTGAGGCAAAATCTGCTTACCCCTGAGTGAAGGTGAAGCCAGCGTCTTCTGTACAGACAAGGTTACTATCAATTAGGTCAGCAGGAGTCTCGCACCTTGAGACTGGAAAGAGACAGAGGTGGCAAGAAGTCAAAAAATAAGACCAGCGTAGGGCATCGAGCACCATAGAGATGACTCTTTCAAACGGCTGAGGGGTCTGGGCATCGTGCCCTTGTTCTTCCTACGCAGAGGGTCGTTTACCGACTGACAGTCTGGGAGGGTGACAAAAGTACCCGGCCTTGAACACAACACCGATAAAAATGCAGATATTCGCTACAGGTAGCAAGTTGCTTCGCTGCGAGCGGACCATCGTGTAGAAGTGCTTCTGTCAGACCCAAGCAACTTCGGGGGAAGAATGGCTCCGTCTCGGCTCATTGGGGGCTTTGGTCTCTTACTGTATCTCCTTTCAACGCACATAGTCAAATGGGGACCGTCTGCGGCATATTCCAGGCCCTCCAGTCGTTGGGTGGACGAAGCTGTGGCTCATAAGACACACCTTCTCTGGCAAGCTCTGTTATAGGCTACACGGCGTCTGCACAGGTTATGGTATGGATGGTCTCTTACCCCAGATGCTATACATAGCCAATACCAATCTGTTCTCTCTTTTAGGACCTCTCGTCCGAATCAGTCCCGGGTGGGTGGTATGTGGTTATCCCGCCGAAATCTGGCGCATCTAGGGTTTTCATTCCAGTTATAATCATTCGGAATAGTATAAAGCTATCCGTCTGAGTTCCGAGTCAGATAACGTTTTGACCATTATCGGTAATAAAGAGCGTCACTAGCTTCGAAGCCATCTCGTGTCCGGCTATGGAGGCAGAGGGATTCCAAACGAAGAACAGCTTGTGGACCAGCAGATCGAGAAACTCATCTCCTTGATCACTCACCACTCAAGCCGCCTTCCAAGCCCGCAACCTAGCTTGAACGATGCAGTATCTGACACAGGATGCCATCACAGCCGTAGGGTTTGGAAAAGCAACTGGTTATTGGGAGGCGAACAGGGATCTTTTCGGCATTCTGGAGACCATTAAGTCCCTTCACCTCCCCGTTCATATGGTCACATTGATCCCAGGTCTCCGGGGAGTTCTGGAGACCCGCGTCGCCAAAGTATTCCTCCCCAAGCCTAATAACCGGCACGGGGTCGGCCGATTTCTCGGCTACGTCAAAAAGCTCGTTGACAAACGATACGATAACCTAGAAAGCCACTGCCTAGACATCCTTCAGTCTTTCATCATCTCAGGTTTGAGCAGATTTCAGGTTGAATCGGAGGCTCTTGTGGCACTATTTGGCAGTACTGAAACTACGTCGACCGGCCTCCTAAATATCATCTTTTATCTGCCTACCGCTCCTCGGGCCTACCGGGCGCTTCATGCAGAAATCGATGTTGCTGCCAGAACAGTAACAAAACCGGTGATCGGAGACGCTCAAACCAAGGCCCTTCCCTACCTGTAGGCATGTATCAAGGAGGGACTACGGTTTTGGCCACCTACTATGGGCTCTCATGGGGAAGGTATGTTCTCCTGAGGATATCATCTGTGGCATACCACTTTAATATAAACGTGAGAATCACTAGCCGGGTAGCACTGAATGACGAAGAATCAACTTCACCGTAGGCAGGCTAGTTAGCCTGATCACAATCTGTGTTGCCCCTTCTTGTACGACATGGCTTGATCTCCATCATCATCTAGACCATATCATATTTCATTCTGACACTTTTCACATGTATGGAGACGTTCTACAGCTGAATGTCTTCCACCGTTATTGTGTTTGATTTCTATCGAATATAGGCAAGGCAAATCACTAAGGCAAACCAAATTAGGCACACAAACAGCAGGGAATATCAGCTTAGATGCGTGATCAGTCACCTGCGCCGCCCGTACAACTTCAAGATGGTCGGGGCTCAAGACTTCCCCCTTCCCACTGAATCTGCCGTCTGACCTCTGATTTCTTCACGGTGGTCATGTCCAGCTTTGTGGAACTTGATGCAGCTTTTGCATTCACCAGTAAAGAGGAGACCATGAACGCTACATCAGCAGCGGGCACAGCCATTGACCATGCTGATACTGCGCACCCACCCCCTCCTCCGTAGAAATGAGAACAGGCCCTTCCAAGCTCACCACTGCTACCATTGCCTGACGATGATGTCGCTCTGTCTCTCCGTCCTGCTGTCTGCTCTCGACCTGACTATCGTCACCACCGCGGTGCCCGCCATTGTCGGCACCTTCCGGTCCTTCGCGGGCTATACTTGGGTAGGAAGTGCATACCTTGGCCTATGCGGCTATTACTCTGGTGTGGGGGTCTGGGGTCGAGATCTGGGGCCGAAAACCCATAATGTTGATCGCCGGTGCGATCTTCGTGGTGGAGGGTCTCCTCTGAGCCCTCGCCCCCATATGGATGCTTTGCTTGTCGGACGAGTGATCAAGGGGCTGGGGGCATCGGGGATGAAAACCATGGTCAATGTCGTAGCCAGTGACATGTTCTCGCTGCGGGATCGGGGGGATGTATCTCGCGATCACTTCGCTTGTCTGGGCGGTGGGGAGCACCGTCAATCCGGTCTTGGGAGGCGTGTTTGCGATGAAGCTGAGGTAAGGTGTCGTGACGTTTGCTAAGAGTTGCAAGGAGTTAACACAGTTGTAGTTGGAGATGGTGTTTTTGGATCAATTGTGAGACTCGATTTGTGAGCTATTTCTGGGAAAGGAATGAACATTGAGCTGACCTACCACTTATTGCCTGTCGGAGCGGTTTCGTTTCTCGTCTTATTGTTCTACCTGAAGGTCCTGAGTCCTCGAACTCCTATTGCTGCCGGCTTAAAGGTCATTGATTGGACAGGGAGCCTGCTTATTGTCGGTGGCGCATTGATGATTCTTGTCGCGCTTGACTTCGGAGATGTGGTCTACTCATGGTCCTGTGCCACCGTCATCTGTCTTCTGGTTTTAGGGATGGTAGTGATGAGTCTCTTCATCGCCAATGAGTGAAAGATCGCCAAAAACCCAGTCATTCCCTTTTATTGTTTGCCTCACCAGCCAAAGCGGCGGCACCCTACGCTGTCTTTGCCTGTAATTCCTACATCTTTTGGGCTGGCCTATTACTTGCCTCTGTATGCACAATCGGTACTAGGAGCGACGGCTGACTTCAGGGCTGTATCTCCCTCTAATCGTCTCGTGCGCTCTTGCCGCAGCCGCGGCGGGCAGCTTCATGCTACAAACCGGAAAATATCACCCGGTGATGTATGTTGCCCAAGAACTTTTAGTCCTGGGCTCCGGCCTTCTAGTCAGTCTCCACTTCGAGACCAGCATCGCCAGACTCATCGTCTTCCAAGTGCTGGCAGGAATCGGCATGGGCATGAACATTGAAGCGCCCAGTCTTGCGACTCAAGCCGCTTCCACCGTCAGCGATTCGGCTGTCGGGACGGCACGGCCACAATGGGGTTCGTCCTTTCTCTCTCGACGACTGTGTCTGTGGTGGTCGACGGGGTTGTCTTCCAGAACGAGATGGGTGCAGCCAATGGAAATCTGGCGCGAGTGCTCGGCTCTGATCTGGCACATGGATTCAATGGCGACCCCGCCTCTTCCAACGTGAAGCATATCGCGAGTCTGTCAGCGGATCAACAGGCCTTGGTCAGGACGACGTACTTTCAAGCCCTCCGGATGTTGTGGGTCATGGTGGGTCGACATTTTACCTGTTTAAGTGATTTTGATCATATGTCCCGATAACCTTTGCTCCCATAGTATGTTGCATTCGCTGGACTGGCATCTGTCCTCAATCCGTTCGTGCGCGCTCATAAGCTCAGGAGTGAGAATGGGGGTTCGGTGTTGGGGGCAGACCGAGTACAGCCGGCCGGCCAGTCAGGCCCTCTCCCACGCAATGGAAGCAATGGGATGGGAGTACTCGAGATGACCGAAGTTAGTCGTGAGTGTTCAACTCACTTAGAAGCACATAATGGAACGGCAGTCCTAGTTTTCCTCCCTGTTGGACTTTGTCTCAATGGCTCTCGCCCGCCCTCAAAGCAGTTAGAGTGGCCTGCAGCCTAGATTTATAGGCTCTCTGCCCGAATCGCACCGGGCCCAAGCCCTGCTTATGCACGAGCTTGGTGAGAAGATGCGCTCTCTAGCTACTAAGCTAGAACCTAGATGGATTCTCCGTGGGGAGAGAGCTCGGTGGAGAACAACGACTCCCAAACCCGCAAGCGACACCTCGATCGTTTGTGTGCGTCATATTTTGAAGGCACAAAATAGCAAGGCAGTTCAGCTGGCCAGGCAATGCGCAGTGAGTAGCGTTACTCTGGATATTACTGCCCGAACACCAGCCTGGATGGGTTTATATTTGTGCCTTGTAAAATAATTCTACTTGCTGTGGTGAAGGATAGTTTATTAAATATATAGTTTATGGAATAGATAATCATATAAAATTGATGAACAACTTCTGTATCTAGTAATAACTATCATCTTCATCTCCTTCAACCTGATCACTACTAAAGTAGAAAACGTATCAATCACCCTTTCTCTGCCGTCTTTCAAATTGAGGCCATGGTCTTAGACAATCCTTTGAAGTAGATCTCCTATAAACATAGCGGCACAGAAAACAAGACATGATAGGGTAGGAATAATTTAGCTTCGGCATGACATGAATATAGTATGTATCTTCTACCTCTCATACGAAGGATGATTATAAAGCCTCTCAAGAACCGGTGGTTTAATGCACTTTTGTGCTCACCCCACATTCCGGGCCGCTCAGTGAGCAAAAAGCGGCGCTAAGTCGGGCCTAAAGCAGAAATCATGTTCAATAGTGAGCGCTTGTTGCCTCAGGCTACAGCGGGCTTGCCGTCTTCCGCCCCGACAGCTACCAAAGTCATCAAGCACCTCCTCAACCCAATCGATCGTGGGCTACACCAAGCGATTCGCTGCGTCGCAGCTGACTCACAATGTCCGACGACCCGAAACCTAAGGGTTTCCCAGACGTCTCAGCAAAACTCTCTGCTCTTCCCAAGAAATCACTCTTCGAGCGCCAAAAAGCCGAAGCCGAAGCCAAACGTGCCCGAGAACGAGCTGAAACCGCTGCTGTTTACGAGGACTTTGTTAAGTCATTCGAAGATGACTCTTCCGCCCCAGATAGACCCTCTGCAGATGGAAGACTGAACAGATTCAACCCTAGAGGTTCTGGGTTTGGGGGAGGCCCTGCAAAACGGCATTTCACCAGCACTGGGCCGCGCATGAGCGGGCCTGGGTCTTTGGGACCACCGCCGCAATCGCTTAGTCGGAAACGTACGCATGAAGGATTTCAACCATTACATAGAAATCGAGACTCTGCACATGGCGTGTTGGGTGTTGAAAATACAGCTTCACCCGCCGCGGCTTTTCGCACCTCGGACGAAGAGGAGGAAGGAGCTGTCGATACGAAAGAGGCTGAGCGAGCTGCAGCTAAGCCTACGCTGTACCTAGCATCACTGCCTCCTGGAACGTCCCCGTCCGTGATCAAGTCATTGATACCGTCGGTTCTGTCAGTCGATAATGTCAAGCTCCTGCGCCCCTCCGGTCAACCATCAGACCGGAAATCGATGTCTGCCATCGTTACCCTCGCAAGTGAATCGGCCGCCTCGGATATCGATAGTACAGTCAGCGCGCTTCAAAACAAATATCTGGGATGGGGTTATTACCTAACAATCTCGAGGCACTTGTCCTCCGCTGCTATCAGTTCCACCATGCCAGTGACAATTGGCCTGTCATCGACCAGCTCTCTTCCCTTCGGTGCCAAAACTATTACCTCTGAAATGGGAGGCCGGTTGAATCGTGCCCCGCCACCTGGGTCGCATCGCGGTGGCTTTGCACCTCCGGCTTCGTATGGACCGACATATGGTAGAAGTGGTCCCAGCACCCAGGTCGAGGTGAAAACACCATCAGATCTGAAGCAACTAAGGCTAATACATAAGACACTGGAAAATCTCCTGAGCTATGGCCCTGAATTTGAAGCCCTTCTCATGAGTCGACCCGAGGTCCAAAGGGAAGAGAAATGGGCCTGGATATGGGACGCAAGAAGTGCAGGAGGGGTATATTATCGGTGGAAGTTATGGGAAGTCCTCACCAACAGCCGTCCCAGGGGGAACCGGCGAGTGAAGCCTCAGAATTCTCTATTTATCTTCGAGGGTGGCGCGAGCTGGGCTTCTCCAGAGACAGATGTCAAGTTCGAATACACTACCCAGATAGATGAGTTTGTATCTGACGAAGATTACGATTCTTCGGACGAAGACCTATCCGACATGGAAGATGACAGGCGGCAGCATGGTGGAGCGCCCCCGGCTGATGTAATGGCTGCAGGCAACGATGGATTAGGCTATATGAATCCTCTTCAGAAGGCCAAATTAACACATCTTCTCGCTCGTCTCCCAACAACTCACGCGAAGCTGCGAAAAGGCGATGTCGCGCGTGTTACTGCTTTCGCTATTGAGCATGCGGGTTCCGGAGCAGAAGAAGTTGTGGAGATGATCGTGTCTAACATAAAAGAACCATTTGCTTATACTGGAGCCAACCCCGATCGCGAGATGGAAAGAGGCGCCGCCCAACGAGAGCAGGCAGCGGATGGCTTGAATGACACAGAAGAGGCTCGCTCACAGTCCAAAGGCAATCTAGATACGTCTTCCGCTAAGCTAGTGGGTCTCTATCTCATTTCCGATATACTGTCTTCTTCTGCCACCAGCGGCGTACGACATGCTTGGCGGTATCGACAACTGTTCGAATCATCGTTGAAAGCGCATCAAGTCTTCGAGCATCTCGGAAGGCTGGAGAAGGATTACGCTTGGGGCCGCTTAAAAGCAGAGAAATGGAAACGAAGTGTCGGGTCTCTTCTACATCTATGGGAAGGGTGGTGTGTCTTCCCGCAGTCGAGTCAGGAACATTTCTACGATGTCTTCGAGAAACCACCGCTTACGGAGGAAGAACTACGGGAAGAGAAGGAGAAGGCAGATGCCGAACGGGCCGCAAATGCATTTTCTAAGGGTAAGAGTCGCTGGAAGTCCGTGGAGGAAGACTCAGCAGCGCAGAAATTTGACCCAGGCCGACCTCCCGAAGCCGATCAAAATCGTATGGACATTGATCCAGACCACAGTTATGCGCCTGAGAGCGGGTTCGATGGAGAGTCAGTGAGTGATTTCGATGGAGAGCCGATGGAGGACAGTGACCTAGAAGCTCCGGATGGTGAACCCATGGAGGAGGAAGGCTCTTACATGCAAGATGATGGACCGAAGGATCAGCCGGAGAAGCCACTAGAGCCACCAGTTCAATCAGAGCCTCAACGACCAGTTCGCAAGCCTCGACCCAAGGCAGAAGATATGTTTGCGGACTCCGATTCGGAGTGAGATGTCTTGTCATGAATATGATCGTTGTTATGTAGTCGTACCTATTAGGATCAGTACCATCTCTAGTAGAGTAAATTGGACTTAGGTCTCTCTCCGGTACCAATTCCACTTTAACTCGATCACTCAAAAGAGTTCCATAAGTCACTGGTTGCTCCCAGATCCTGGCCTTAGGCATCTGCCGATGATTGGGCGCAAACCATACCAACTGCGGGCAGCCCCACAATGCCTGAAATACTTGCTATGTTGACATCAAACCTGCCGTTTTTCCTTCCCCCTCTCCCAATCTCCCCCAGCTCTATACCCCTTCGCTCTATTTTCTAGTTCGATCATATACTTCAGTCCCTCAAAATGGCCGGTAAGTCCTTCTTGCGCTTCAAACGTCCTCTTTGCGACAACTTGATCTACCACTTTTCGTGATATTTTGTTGCCCCTCTTTTCCGATTCACGGACCCCTCCACGATGAAGAGCGCAGACGTTCAGCGCACACTGAAACGCAGTCAACGCTAACGAATACCTTTTCTCTAATCTCTCAGACTTCCAGAGCATCGCTCGTGAGTAATCTTCGCATTTACCTTTCTGTCTTCCAATCGATGCCGGAAAACGCTCGATGATGAGGACTCTAGCCATATCCTCGGATAGTGGAAACGACACACCCGGTGTGAACTAACAAGAATCTGCAACAAATAGAACAGTTCGTCCAGTTCTACTATCAGACTTTCGACGCCAATCGCGCGCAACTTGCGGGTCTCTACGTATGTTTTTTCCCGCTACGGTCATCGAAACGAACCGCTCGGAAAACTAACCATCTGTTTTGTCGGGATAACAGCGTGATCAGTCTATGCTCACCTTTGAGACTAACTCCGTCCAGGGTGTTGGCGGCATCATTGAGAAGTTGACCGTGAGTCATGCCTTGATGGAAGACAAGCCACCGAACGACAAACGCTAACAAGCATTCGTCTGCTGTAGTCTCTCCCTTTCCAGAAGGTTGTCCACCAGGTCGGCACTCTCGATGCTCAACCTTCCAACGAGCAGGGCGGTATCCTTGTCATGGTTACCGGTGCTCTTCTTGTACGTATAATTCCATTCCTAGTGTAAGTGGGCTTGTGGCTAAATTGTTCGTTCTTTCTTCTTTTTTAGGTCGACGAGGAGCAGAAGCCCATGAACTACACTCAGACCTTCCAGCTTTTGCCTGATGGCGCTGGAAGCTACTTCGTCTTCAACGACATCTTCCGTCTCGTTTACGGTTAAATGCGGATTTTTGGGGCATTGGTTGGTGTTGTAGGCTAGATTCTGGGTGGTGATCCAGGTTATGAAGATAATGAACTTGAAGGGATTGCAGCTTTAGCTGGATTTTTTTCCCCTTTCGCTGTGAGAATGATTTTGCTTTGATATTCTGGGTGCGTGGCAGTAGTGAGAGTGATCGTTCCTTCCCTTTTATACACTAGCTAGACACAAAACTATATCACTTTGTCTTTCAGTGCTTCCGTCTTTTTAACCCGTTTTTGTCCAAGGAGAGGACGGGCAATTTTGCTTGATTTCTGGCCTAAAGAGAAAAACACTAGAATTTTGCACCTGGGGCTCCAGATCCTTCCTATACACCGACGTCCCTTGTTGACAAAGCAAAATAAGGTCCAAGCAAACAGTAACCAGATACGATATATCACCAAATTCCTTCTCTGCTAAGAACGATCACTGATTCTGAAGAAGCGGCGTCTCCTCAGAAGGACGAGATTCTTGCTCGTCCCGGTCATCGCCCTCCACTGACGCGTCCTTTCCGTGCCCATGTCCCTTGTTCGGCCCTAGGTACTCGAAGAAGACGCCTAGCGCTAGTAGCGTACCCTGTAGAGTGGCTGTCACAATCAAGACACCCCAGGTACTCCATCCCTGAGTTCCCAGCCTAGCCGCGAGGCTACCGGCCCAGACAAGACTACCGGGGGTCTGAATACACATCATCGGGATGCTCAGACTGCCGACACAACGCAGTCTGAGGGTCGTGTAAATCTGAGGGAAGTATTGAATCGAGGAGAGGACGGCGGCCAAGATACCGCAGAAGTTAGACCAAGATTGGAGCGATTCTGGTCGTTTGAATCCGACGGTTATCGTGGCGATAATCATGACTAGGATGTGGAGAATGCAGATAGCGCCTACGATCAAGGCGGTCCGATATGTTGGGCCCTCGGGCTTTGGTTTGGATGCTGATTGGCACGAGTGATTATCTCGTGGGAAGTAAAGGATGAATAGGAGGAGACTGCACGAATAAGGGGAAGGGTTACCTGTTAGTGTTGTGGAAATGATTGCCGCCTTGTATTGGGAGGGGAGGGTTACATGGTAAAGAAACAGAGGCATTGTGCCCCAACCTGGAAGATGCCTAGGAGCCCAGCGAAACAGGCCAGCCCGCTGACATCGCTGCAACAAGAGACATCTCGCAAGCTCTGTCGTTGAGATATCACGTTTGCGAAAGCCGATGAACTGGAGGTTGTGCCGAGAAGGACAAAGTACGGTGAGATCCCGAAGGAGGTCTTCAAGGTTATGATCCGGTAATGCTGGGGGAGGTAGGACAGTAAAATCCCGAATACGATCAAGCTGGTTCGTTTAGTGGATGCTATGGTGAGAGAATCTCACAGAGACAAAGAGAGAGAGTGAGAGATGAGGCAACTGTACATTGATAGGATGAAGTTCTTATACTCTGGGGAAACCAGGTGCTCGCATTGGTTGTTAAGGAGATTCATTCTGAAGGTTGTGAGGCACGCTCTAGACAAGTTGCGTTTAGGATTCTCTCGAGTATATAGTTACGATGGTTGAGTATTATCCGATCGATTTGTCGTCGCCAACACCGTGCTGAACCAGGTGTATCGGTAGCCAAGCCTGTGATAGATAGCTATGGTGAGTTCCTCGGCAAGTTGCAAGGTGACTAGTAGACCGTTGGGGCTAAAGAAAAGCCATCTCACGTAAGGGAAGCCTTCACTCTGCACCCTTAATTTAGGCTAATTTCGAAGTCAACCTGATTAAGGTGGATGTGGTTGGGAGAAGGTGTGACATGTCACTGCAGGTCTCCTTATAAGTTCAAGTTGATGATTGATGTCTCCGCATGTCCCGGAGAGGTAACTGTTCAGGCTAACCAGACATGGCTAGCCTGGAATCCTTATCGGTGTTGGAGCTTCAAAATGAACTTCTCTCTTTTTAGTTCAACTGCGATGGTGTACTATTGACTAAAGCTGGCGAACCCTGCCGATTGGAACAGCATCTGCCAGTAAAAATCAAAGCAATGCCCGATCCACAACAAACTGTCGCCTTCAAGTCGGACGAGTGTGCGACCAAGGTTGTCTGCGATCGATGACGCCAGCAGCCACCACTGGCCGACTGGCCGATTGGCGAACTACGTCACTCGGCAATCATACTTCTTGCTTGTCATTTCGCCATACTAATAAATACTCAACATCCTCACATTCTTTCAACTTTCTTATCTCAACTACCTCTGCAGAAGAAACTCATGTCAGTGAATCCCATTCCATTTCTACCCCTTCCGTGAAACGCATTCTGCTGAATGAAAACTAACCTTGCTGCTGTAGTGACTGACTGCAACAGAATAAGGATCCATCTTTCAGTTGACGGATTCCTTGTGAGATAATCTACACTAGCTACGATGAAGCTACATTTCGCTTCGGGCCTGGTACTTACCCTTGCGGCCGCCGAGGCCGTCGGGGCACACTCCTGGTTCAGTAAAGCCGGTATGTAGTGCTTGGTCCCTCAATCTGGTGTTCCTGTCTTTCCTTGTACTTTTGTAAAATCAATCGACATATTAACGAACGGGATAATATAGTATACAACAAATGGCATGAGACAGAATTGGAGCGATGGCTCTCCGACCATGGTACGGCGTTCCCTCGGTTCACCATGTTATGTAACGTGAAGTGAGGCTAACGCGAACCCCAGACATCCCTTATCCTTCTCCCGCTGATCGCAAAGATCTCGAGAGTGCTGTGAAGTTGAACTGGGGCACTAAAGTGCAGAAGCCTTTGGGAGTGGCAGCAGAGCAATCCAACGATCAATGGCATCAGGCAAAGGATTGGATCTTTGATACGTAAGTGAAATTGATCGAGTAGTAGTTGTTACGGACTATTAATGATCTTCAATAGTTGGTCTGAGTCTCACCTTAAAGCCTTCCTTGACCGGCATGGTGTCCCCGCCCCTCAGCCACGCAAGCATGATGTGCTTCTAAAGACTGCACGTGAAAATTATGAGACGATCGCCAAGCGACTTGGCGAGGCTGCTTCTTATCCTGGGAACTGGGTTTACGAGCAATGGACCGAGTCGGATCTGAAGGAATGGCTTGATGAGCGTGGATGGCCTGCACCTCAACCTTCAACCCGCGACAAGCTCATCGCGACGGTGCGTCGCAATGCTAGACTAGCTAGTCTGCAAGCACGAAACCTCGCGTCATCCGCTTCTAAATCTGCAGATGCCGCTCAGGCTACTCTGAGTGAAGCCTTGTTCAATGCTTGGTCTGATTCCGACTTGAAGAGATTCCTCGACGAGCACAACATTAAGGTGCCACAAGGTTCTAAGCGCAACGAACTCATCGCTCTAGCAAGAAAGCACCGCGCCTCCCTTGTTAGCCATGCATCTACTGCCTCCCAGAGTGCCACCTCGACAGCCTCTGAACTCATCGGTGCCGCTACAACCAAGGCCGGCAATGAGTATGCTCGAGCAAGCGATGACGCTCAGCTTAAGGCGGAAGATGCCTTTGACTCTGCTGCTGCGGCTTGGTCTGATTCTCGTCTCAAAGCATTCTTAGATGCGCGAGGCGTTCCCGTTCCCCAGAGCAACAAGCGTGATGAGCTCCTTGCCAAGGTCAGGTTGAATAAGCACAAGGCAGCCACTGGTTGGACCGCTTGGACTTTTGATACCTGGGACACTGAACACTTGAAGTAAGTCACTTTCACGTAGATACTTTCAACCTTCTCTGACCATAATAAAGGAAATACCTGGCTTCCATGAATGCCAAGGCAGCCCACCGTGCGGATTTGACTCGGGACGAGCTTGTGAAGCAGGCTCAGGATACGTACGCTAAGGCCTCGAAGGCCGGAGGATCGAACTTGGCATCTGCTACGTCATACATGGCGCAAGCTACTGACGCCGCTAAGGCTTCGACTTTCGACACTTGGTCACATTCTGACCTCAAGTCATACCTTGACTCGTATGGAATTCCGGTCTATCAAGGCTCTAGTCTTAACGAACTGCGCGCAGCTGCACGTCGCCACGCTGAGTACTTCAAGTACGGTACTACTACCCCTCAGGGAATTATCTATGCCAAATTCCAGGATGCCACCAACTGGCTTCTGGAGCAGCTGAAGATCGGAGCGGCCAGTGGCCGAGCTCAGGGTCAGCAGGCTGCTGAGAAGGCGGCGCGGAAAGCTTCCGATGCTGCAGAGGAGATCCGATCTGAACTGTGATTACCGCGGGGTTGGGGAGGGAATTGGTTTCGACTACGATTTGATGACCTGTAACAGTAAAATCTTTTATTCCTTTTCTTCTTTGGGTTAAATAATGGAATGTTAATTGGAGTGTATTCAAGTTAAACTTTTCTGCGAGCCAATTTGGATCTTCAATTATGGGTATTTGATGTCGACTAAATAGTCTTAAGTTCAGGGACTGTCTAATCTGTACCTTGAATCTTCACTATAACATATTCTGGGGCCTAACATATCAGGGATCATACTGTCACGCCATCTTTTTGCGAGAAGGACTGTTCAATTTCCATAGTCATCATTTACCCACTTCGCTGGTTAGAATTACTTGACTAACTTTGTTACTCAATTGGCTTCAGCTCTAGCAAATATATGCATCAAGGAAGATGATCTTTTCCTAGCATGGCGGCTATGCTAGTGATCATTCATTGGAACGCTCGTGCTCGTATGTCAACGTGTTCTTCTCTGCTGTACGTATTTTCGTCCTAAGTTCCTCTCCTTTGGAGGAACAGGATAGCTTGATCAACTAGCCATAACTTTTATATACACAAGCTTCAGGTCACTAACCAATCCGCTACCAGTAAATGTTTTTAAGCAATAAATTAACTGTGTATTTCAAAACACCAACCGGTTTTACATATCGTTTCTATGGTGTTGACACGACCTTCAAATTTTCGTAAGATTAATCTTTAATGTAAGAATTACACTGGAACAGGAGGGGTAGACCTACTTCATCTACTTCATATGTGACTTTAATTATATCTGAAACGAAACCATATAACGGATTTTTGTTAGTGTTAACCAAGACAAGTCCCATGTCTGTATACTAACTAATATTCTTTGTTTAAGTGAAGCGGACTGCTCCAAATAGAGATTAAGTCAGTGAGTACTATTTTAAAAGCTATGAAACATTTCATAGTCACTGCTGACCTTAAAAATCGCTTTCAAAAACATCAAACATATGAAACATTTTCCCATCAAGGTGCCCTCTGTGTCCATCAACCTTCCCCAAACCCATGCCCACATCGTAAGATCCGTGGTAATGGTATACCGTAACTTCACGCCAACCGCGGGTAGATCGAGATTATATATTTATTTTATGCCTTCGGAGCCTCGGGATCACCCTCAGCAACCAACTTGCCCACAACCAAGTACTTCTCCAGAAACCGGTCCTCCCAAGACTGGAGATTCTCCATCGCTTCCCCATCCAGACCCTTCAGGTCATCCAAAGGACCCTTAAGGTCCTTAGTTAGCATCTCCTCATCAAAGCTCTGGCAAGCCAATCCACGAGATGCATCCCGGCCAGCGAAGTTCTCATACGGGCCGCCCTGCGTCGGATTCTGTTAGTGTTTTCTTCATGTACAACATCTTGCTTTGACATCCGAATGGGTTCGGGGCATAAGGTAGGCACCGCATACCGGTCCATAGAAGTTCCTGCCGGGTGAAACGTCGAATACGCGGCCGCGAACGGCTAGATAGACGGGTTTACCATCGGCGCCGTTGAATTCGAGGAGAGTGGTGGGGGTGAAAGTGCGGAAGACGATTGGTGCTGGACCTTTGGGGAGCGCCACGGGCGCTTTCGGGCGGAATTGCATGTACACTAGGACGGCGAAGAGGGAGAGGAGAATTAGGTTAATCGGTGATGCGATTGACATACTGGAGAAGGGTGCAAGTTAGTTTTGGTTACGGGGAGGGTTAGGAGGGCTGTTGCGCATGTTTGGATGTTGGGATACTGACACTTCGGCGGGAGGTGGGACTACGCCGGCTTCTAGGGTGTGTTCGTTAGTATTGACCCGGTTTGATATATATTTGTAGAGTGATAAGGGGCCGTACCTGGTGAGGCCATTTTTTAGACTAGTTGTCGCAGAGGAAAAACAGTTGTTTTTTAGATTGGGGGAACAGGTGAAGAGGAATGAAGCTGATGGTGTTCATAAAGTTGGAGTTGGATCATCAAACGGATGACTCTGGATGACGGAAGGCTCGGGCTGTACTCCGTGTCCGTTGCTGCCTTGGAAATCAGGATGGAAAATTAGCCTCCCAATGTGGAGATATATGCCGAATCGTGACGGCGGGATTATTAATGAAAATTGATGAAGGTCCCACACGTGAAGGAGCTGGCAGCCTGAAGGCTCAGGCTACACTTCCATCCATGGTTGTGCCCGACGTGCTCCTTGATCTTTATTCCAACTCCACCATAATATGTCCGGTACCTGACAACAGTGGCACAGACCCCCTGACGACTTAATTTCTACTCCTCTTAATTTAGTTCCTGTTATTTTTAGAGGCCAGAAACCCGGGCAATCCACTTCACGGAGCACTTGGGGGTTTTTCAATGGTCTGGATGAAGATCATCATTATGATTATGGAGTCACAGAACTAACCTGACTACTAATCATAGTACCTGTTTAACCGACTAACGGGGAACTAACCGGGAATTGCTTAGCAGCCAGCATTACTGCAACGCTGAAACAGGGCCCTTCAATAACCTGCCAGGACATGTGCACCGCGGTGCCATCCAGATTCCTTGCTGCCCCCTCAATCAGGCGAGCCTGATAACCGGTCATTCTTTTCACCCCGTTAATTGTTCATTCACTCATTCATTCACTTGTGTTGACCACTTTGCATTTGAATTCCTGCTTTTGTTCTTCTTGTTCTGTTTGGGGTTTTTTTTTCTGTTTCTTTAAAACTCTCTCTCTTTCTCCCCTGCGTCGCAAATCGAGTCCCTGTCAGCAAGAAAAGAAGGAAAAAAAAAAAAATTAAATCCTGAACTTTGGATCTCTTTGTTGGTGTGCATTCAACACAAAGATTGGTCGACCTTGATTCTTGAGTGACATGCTGGCATGTCTCTGCAGGAAATTTCCCCATAAAAACCAGCCTACTCATTATACGTTTGCCTGTGACTTCTTAGTTTCCCTCCCCTTACTTTCTTCCCAATCTCTTCTGTTCTTCCCTCAATCGTGGACAATTTGAGGTATGTATGTCACTCTACCCTTGCATCACCGGTCTAGGGACTGATCACATTCGAAATACCTAGCCGCCAAAAGCTCTGTCGCACGGTCCCAGATCAACATGTGGTTGAAGGTTTCAACATTCCAACGGTCTCGGAAACCGGTAATTGGGACTCCTACACTGGTCGGCAAGACGCTGGATGATAATGAATACCAGTCCTTTCCTCTTGTGTCTGGTATGCAGAGTGATAATAAGTATTATTCAAAGTCTTCACTCGACCCGCCGACGTACGTCCCAGCCAAAAAGTCGCACAATTGTACGCTCTCTAACCCGTTCCAGGAAACCTTTAAACCCAGCCTTCTCCGCACGTCGGCCGGAACCTAGCCGTGCGGTCTCAGCGAGTCTATATTCGCAAGATTTTGTGGCTGAAAACCGTCGCCAACCTTCGATCAGTTTGACGCTTCCTCTAGACCTGGACACGTCCAATCGGAATGGCAGTTTTTCAATCTCACCCCCTCACTCGCCTGTTTTCATTGGCCGTGGACCTGGTAGTTTAGCCAGCTCTCGAGTCTCGTCGATGGAGGACTTACCGCAACAGCAACCGGTTGGAGGTCAGACAGAGAATACATTTACCAGTCAAATACCAGTTTTGCGCCAACACACAAATTCTTCGCAAATGGATGGTCAACGGGAAACACCAGCTCCGCGCCCGATGACTACTACGCGCACTTTCGAAATGCACAGACCCTCCGATGCTAGACCTTCACAGCCTCGAGGCTCAGATTTTCACAGCTGGGGAGCAGAACAAACAAGAAAGCTCTCGGGATCACGTAACCGGCCAACAGAAAACGACATTTTTTCTCCCCCCAGTACTCGTGTACCCTGGAAGGGTCCTAGTGGGCGAGCTCCAATAGTGGAACCCCTACAGGAAAAGCCAAGAGCCAGAGCCTCGTCCCGTGTGCATCTATCGAGAAGTTCCGATCGTTTAAGAGATCGAGATAGTCCATCTCCCAGTGACGCGTACCTTGGCATCGTTCCGTCTGTTGTTACGACTATTACCGGTGGTGACTACATGAAAAGTGCCGAGAAGTATACGCCAAGCAAGAACATCCACCAAACACGGGTGTTCGACGAACCGACCCCTCCTGCGACTAGCGCGAGTAGCCGTGCTCCGCCACGCGTCGATCTACCGGAGCCCGATTTCACCGATACTCTTGCTGACTTAAAACTGACCAACGAAGATGACTGCATTCGCCCTGTAAGCCGTTTCAGCGCAACTACTTACGAGCCTACGGAAGCAGCCAGTTCTATTACGACAGGGAGCCCACGAGGTAGTTTTGACGCCGCTCCACAGTCTACCGAGAACTTTTCCTCAATCATGTCCAGAAAACGTCCAGTTCCCAGTGCGGTAGCCACGGGGAAGAAGCCATCTCGAAAACCCACCCCATCCAGGGCATCGAATGATCTCTCGCAGTGTCCTCCCGAGCAACGAGCCCAGAATCGCCTCGAGGTACTCGAGGCAAGGAAAGACTATCTCGCACGTCGCAAAATAAGCATTAATACTATGATCTACGAGTTGACGCAAGTCATTCAACCCAGTCCCATTGCTTACGATCTGGCTGCCAGAGAGGAAGTCAAGAAAACCGTCACCAGCCTAAACAATGAACTGGCCGATATCAATAAAGAAGAGCATGAGATTGGCATGAAAATATTCAGAGCACGGAGGAAGCGTGATGAACAGGGCTTTTACGGTGCCAGCTCCGGTTTATGGGTTAAACGAGTGACCAGTTGATGGATACTCTAGGTCTTCTACATTCTTTCCCCTCTATTTTCTTCTCATCTTCATCGTCTAGCATATACCTCTTGAATCGGTTTTAATACGTTTTTGGTGGTACCTTTTTTTTTTCCTTTCATTTTTTACTTTTCTCCCTCTCAGCTCTTGTAATTTCTTTTTGCTGTTGAGAACCTATTTGACCAAGTCATGCCCTTCTAGCGTTGCATATACCCTAAATGAGCGTTTAATATGTTCGCATCTTATACATTTGACAGATGATACCGCTGGCGCATGAATAGCAATTACTATGCAGTACTTAAGAGATGCGAACAAGGCCTTTAGCTTAGTTGAAGCCCGTAAGTTTGAATCGTTGCTGGTATTTAATATTTCATCAAGCCTGTGCCGAGTCGAGCAAGGTGGTAGCATTGACTCGTTAGCCTAAGGGCGTTCTATGCTTGAGTCGGTGTGATGGAGGTGTATTGAGTTTGAGAAATATATATCAGATGTTTAGAGATCCACCTTTGCGCTCATCGCTCGTGGCTCGTTGTATATCGTGAGAGAAGTGTAGTGTTGTCCGCGGGAGAGGTAAAATTATTTATTTCTTTCCCGACTTCTTGATGCCCTGCGAGCCCGTGTTCAAAGGGCCCTTGCCTTTAGCCTTGTCCATCATTTCCTTCTTGGCCTTGGCCTCTGATTGTTCGGAAGACGGTTAGTATTCGCAAACGACTTGTTGACTTGGGATGAGATAGCTGGAGGGAAAAAAATCGTACCTTGTCTCTGCCTCTCCTTGTAGGCGAGATCATCATCATCGAGGTCCTTCTTTTCCTTCTTCGAGGACTTCAAAGGCTTGACCTTGCCACCTAACGGGGATTCTTAGTTCATGACACGGTCCATTTACGAAAGAAACGGAGTGATACAGTGATATACCTTCTCTGCTTTGACCACCCATTTGTGATTAAGAGATGAGGAGGATTAAACGTGAGGTAAAGGATGGTGCTGATGAGAAAGCGAGATCACAGGAAGAGGCGGAAAAAATTGGAATGCGCGCAAAAACACAGCTATCAGTTTCCCGCCATCTGCGGGGTGGTTCTAGTGCTGGATTGGGTTAGGCGTGAAATCTCCTCTCTGTGACACTCTTGACACCGCCTTCATATAAGTCACAGGCAAGTACTCCGAAGTCTACTTGAACTGAGTTCGTCTCTCTCGGTCCCTTCCCATAGTCATCTTATTATATCGTCTTTTCGCTTTCATTTCGTTCTATCTCCCTGTTTGGCACACAGGCCATAGTTTCTCATCTCATTTAAATATTTCTTCCGAGGGAAGGTTCATGTTCAATTCGAGACGGTAGTCAAAATTGGCAAGGGTTGTGCCATCTCTAGCCGGTTGGACTTTCTCAATATACTCCTCCCCTAAATTCCCTAGTCGGAAGCGATCTTGCTAACCGAGGACCATTAATCCTGTGTCTAAAGCCACTAAGGGCCGGCCGTATTCGAAACCATTGCTGGTTGATATTGGTATCCACCACGTGAGAACCTATCGCATCATGGCATCACGCAGGTCGAGGTCTCCTTCGACCCCTTCTGAGGGTGAGATCATCGAGTCAGGTTCTGAGACGAAGGCAAACACGTCGCAACTTCCTCTTAATGGCACCAGCGTTGACCGTCCCACCAGAGCCAGTACATCACCGGCGCCCAGATCTCCAGCATCTTTGAGCAGCAGATCGTCTCGCCGTCGGAGGTCGAGGACTAGATCGCGTTCCAGATCCCGCTCTCCCTATCGAGCCTACAGAGGACACAAACGTCGACATGACGATGAGTATAATGACCGACGGTTTCGCGGAAACGGACCTCCGCGGCGCGTCGGGTATCAATACGATGACCAGTACTATGACCGCAATTCCTCCCAGAGACGGCCAAGACCTTATCACGACTATGACCGGGAGGAGGATTATGGCGGTGCCCTTCGATACACCGATGACTATGACCGACGCAGGGATAAACGCCCCCGTACTCGAAGCCGAACACCGCCGTACCGCGAAGTCCGGAAACCCAAACAGTACTCTGGCGACGAGTGGGACTCTCACAGAGAGGAGATTGTGGCCTCCGGGAATGCCAGAAGAAGGCCGCCTACTGAACAGTTAGTGAGCGAACGAGTGCAAACACCCGTCGCTCGAGATTCTAAAGGTGATACTGAAACTCGAACGAATCAGGTGCAGCAAGGTTCTGAAGATGCAATGTCGTTTACTGAAGAAAGGTATGGCACTCTCTCCCTACTGGTTGCACGCATCAAGTAGCCTTTGCTGACCATGTTAGCACGAACGCAACGACGCAAGACACCCAGGAAAAGTTTCAACCGACCGAACCGGTTGATGAAGCAGCTCAATTAGAAGCTCGTCGCAAACGGAGAGAAGCTATCAGAGCTAAGTATAGAGGCCAAGCTACGCCTTTACGTTTACAAGCACTCCATATCGCAGGTGATACGGATTCGTCTACACCGAGCGGCGAGCCGGCTGCAGCCAGCAACACAGTATCAGGTAGGTGGATCATCACATGCGTCCCATAAGGTGCCCTACACATTGTAGAGCTAATACACTATCTACTTCACAGATTCGCAGATTTCGGCTCCCCAAACGCCGAACGACAGCACGGATGCAATATCCGATTTCAAGATTATCAATGATGCTGAGTTATTCAACGTCGATGCACTCGTGGATGGAGTTGATAAAGACGAACCTTCCGCGGCGGACTATGACCCAACTCTTGACATGAAGGCCGAGAGGGAAAGACATACAAGTGTGGATGTTTCCGCGGCGTCCTATGATGAGACGAAAACCACCAAACAGGTTGTCCTTCTCCCTGATGCTGCCCCAGTACAGCCAGAAGAGCCCAAAACGAAGGATCCATATGACATGTTCGCAGAAGATGGCGATGACATGTTTGCCGAAGAAGCACAAGACACAGCACAGCCGGCGCATGCTTCGGCCATGCCGGCCCTACCCCAACCACAGGAGCTTGATATCAGCATGATGGATAATTGGGACGACCCTGAAGGATACTACAATGTGCGGCTTGGTGAGTTGATCAACGGGCGGTATCATGTGCAACAGAACCTTGGAAAGGGTATGTTCTCATCAGTAGTACGTGCGACCGACTCGAAAACCGGAGGGTTGGTTGCAATCAAGATCATTCGACAGAATGATACCATGAAGAAGGCGGGCTTGAAGGAGATTGGCATTCTGGAACAACTTCACGAGGCCGACCCTGATGATAAAAAGCACGTTATCAGATTCGAGCGCCATTTCGACCACAAGGGGCATTTGTGCATGGTTTTCGAGAACCTCAGTATGAACCTACGTGAGGTTCTCAAAAAATTTGGACGAGATGTTGGTCTAAACTTAAAAGCGATACGGGCATATGCACAGCAGATTTTCCTTGGATTGAGTCTGCTTCGGAAGTGTAATATCCTCCATGCGGATTTGAAGCCCGACAATCTACTGGTCAACGAACAACGGAATATTCTTAAGGTCTGCGACTTGGGCTCCGCATCCCCAGCCACGGACAACGAGATCACACCGTATCTCGTGAGTCGGTTCTATCGAGCCCCTGAGATCATCCTGGGAATTCCTTACGATCATGCCATTGATGTGTGGTCTATTGGTTGTACGCTCTTCGAGCTTTACACAGGAAAAATCCTGTTTACGGGTCGGAATAATAATCAGATGCTACGGTCGATCATGGAATGCCGGGGCAAATACCCACCCAAGCTTCTGCGGCGAGGCTCGCTGACCCAGATGCATTTTGATGACATGCTGAATTTCCACAGCACGGAAGAGGACAAGATCACTCGACGTCTGGTCACGCGAGTAGTTGACTTCAAAAAGCCCACTCGGGATCTGAAAACGAGGCTGATGGGCAAAGGTACCCGGGGAATGACGGACAGTGAGGCTAAGGAGCTGACACTGTTTATGGACTTGTTAGACCGTTGCCTGAGCCTCAACCCGGAGAAACGTTGCACGCCGGCTGAGGCTCTGAAGCATCCGTTTATTGCGCGGCCGAAGGCCTAGTTCGTTGCCTGAAGTGGAGCCTTGACTCACACCGTTTATTGTATATAGTATAATGTCATCGTAGAATACATTGCCTCCCAAGCCAATGAAAATATATCGCCGTCCATTTCCCTTGTTTTCGAAGTCGCCACTCTGATTGCTGTACAATGTATGTGGCAACGATTTGCTTTGCATTGGCTAGACCAGCACCATTAAGTTTAGAATATGGTCGCAAACATGGATTGTCTGACTCGGTGATGCACAGATAATCCGATTCATATTTTATGCGACCAGAGCGGCGGTGACCTGTTATCGTGTACTAGAAGTGGTGAACACACGTAAGTATAGGGCTGCCTCTCTCTCAGAGAGTAACGAGGCAGACAGAGGGTAGCGGGAGAAAAACCTCCGCAAGATCACATAATGAATAATGAAGGCTCATTAAATCGGTAGTGCTGTCAATAACTACCCCTTGAGGCAGCCAGTGTTACACGTCTCTCCCTTTGACGGTCAATAAAAGGTCATGAAGATGACGAGGACAGAAGAGCAAGAAAAAAAAGATCCAAGTTCAGTTGTCAGATCATCCGGTATGACTTCATGTCTTGGTACCTTTATTATCTTATAATATAGGATAATATACCCTGCAATATGAGTATAAATATTGCTCCTTTAGTCGACCGTTGGAATTTTATAGGTCAGATGCATCAATACTGGCATACATATCAGACAGGAATGCAGAAGGGGTTATTTCTCCCCCTTGCGGAGCAAATCCGTTTTTCTTTTCCTAGTTAGATTTGGTCAAGTTCTTCAGACGGGTTCTATTGTTCGTATCCGTCTAGATATCTGGATTTGTAGTCTGGGGCACAGAATGCAAGTAAGTGTTCTACGAACGATGATCGTAATCTTAAGGGATTTCCGTTTGTGAGGGCTTTTTGGTTGATGTGTCGATTTCGATTGGAGTGATAATTAACTTTTACATGGCTCGGTAGGTCGAAATTTATCTTTTTGAGTTTTTTTTTGGGTTCGCTACTACTCCATATCTATATTGGACTGCTTACGAGTTGGTCTCATCATTATTGCGCTTGTCATCGTCATGTTCTGATCATCATTTGTAAAGGGATCTTATAGATCAAATCATGAAGGGGTGATGACCAATGAGGAATTCTCCGACCAGCCCGTTACACTGCTAGCCTTGAGTCCTGAATTTTCAGGTTTCAGCCGTGTTCCCTGCCCAAGGAGAAACTCCTATTGCCTACTTAGTCTTCTGTACGGAGTAGCTGAAGGAATGAGTGATCTGTCAAGTTCTCAATTGATGGACCATGGCACCATGGCACCATGATTCTCAAGTCACCAGCTACTATATAAATTAACCTGCTTATCGTGGACTCAATTCATAGATCGTCAGTAGATACTGACAAGGCAACGGGCTGACTGTTTGTTGCCTGCATCTACGTGCAGGAATTTAAGGTCGATGTACATTCAATTTCATAGCCAGATTGAAAGCCCATGACGAAAAGTGCGTGTGCATTTTCTGGTCCGTGCTCCTAGGAGCAAGACAAGAACCAGACCCGATATTTAACAACACGGGACGCCTTACTTTTTCACCATTGACGATGCTCACCGACCCAAAGCCAATCTCCACCGCCCACAGGAAACTTGGAACTTTCGGACAGCAAACGTGGCATGCAGAGCAGCCAATCACTTGCCGCTATGGTTGTCACTCGACGTTCTCGAAGCGGATGTGTTGTGGGCGCTGATTGGTTGGGGGAACTTTGCCTCACTTTTAGTTGATTTCCATTCCATTAGTTTGTTTCTGGTCCGTGTTGCTGTTGTACATTACAGTGAGTGGTCTTTAGTGTTTGGTCTCCAGTGTTTTGGAGTTGAGTTATTTTTTTGAGGTTCAATCTTTTCTGATCGTGATTAGCCTTTCTATCGACGCTAAACGGAGTATTAATCAGTCGGAAGTATAAGGTTCTTGTTTTCTGCTGGGTTAATGGATACATTGGAATTCCAGGCTGAGAAGCGGTGTGTCGAAGTATACCCAAGTACTCCGTACTTGGAGGTGGAGTTCTATGTTCCACCATCTTATGGGGGGAAAAAACAATAGGGAAACTTCAGTGACTTGTTATTTAGTTGTACATTTTATAGCGTTGGTCCTCTCGGTTGATATTCGTGACGAGAATCAGACGACAGCAGAGACTATCCTACACACACCAGGTAGTCATCGAAAATATCCATGTTGGAAGACTACCCTTTTTGGACGATTACAGCTTTTTAGTCCAACGGTACTCTCGTCCGCCCATAGACACCCGGACCAACCATCGAGATTCAGGATTGCTTGCCCTGTCTTCGCCCTCACTGGATTCGTGGGCCAGGGGGGATTATCTGTTCGAGGCTATCAACAGACAGATAGACGCTCAGTTGGTCATCTCAGTGAGCTTCCCAAGGTCTAGATTGGAAGTATCCGTCTCGCGCAACTTCTTCCTTCGTCCGGTAGTGGAGCCCTGACTGAGCTGGCAAGTCGGTCTTTTCCTCCCTTATTTTTTTCTTCTCTTGTTGCCTAGTTGGGAAGTAGAGTTGAAGTTTACTCTGACAACCTGTCTTCTTGTCCCGATAGATCCAAGTAACAATGAGGATACAGTTTAGTACTATGGGCTTTAGTCAGTTTCTCCATCGAAAGAGAAGTTTTCTTCAGGTAGCACATTCTATTTCTCCTTTGAGAGTCGGTCAAGTGAGGCAGCTTCTTTTCACCTTTCAGACATCCATCGATCCATCCATCAATCAATAAGGCAAAGGCGGTGGGTCAAAGTCCGCGCCCCTCCCAGCCTCATTATGATTTTCTGACTATGACCACCGGTTCTGTGAACAAAGTTTCATGGCTTGTCCTCATGAAATCATGAATTTTCCCTGGAAGGGGGTTGGGTTAATCCCAGTCAGGTTCTCGACCACACCCAGGGCAAAAACAAAATAAAAAACAAATCAAATCAAATCCAAAAGTCGATAGTTTCCCTTTTCGCAATGAGAATTGCCGCCTCCCACACGGTCTGGTTCAGGTGACACTCCAATCATGTTGCCTTGAAGGCGGATTTATCTTCCATTTCCCCTTCTCAAGCGACAACCAATGGAGGATTGTTGCTCGGACCAAGTGCAAGGTGGGGCACATCTGCACCCAAGAGTCCTGTCACACTCTCCCACACCGCCTCCCAGACCAGACAAGAAACACAGTTGACGCCCTGCCAATGGGTGGATTTTGTGATGGCCTGAAATCCTGACGAAAGAACGCCCGCTCCCTCCTACGTAACGGGGTGGCCCATCCCCCGGGCAGTAAATCAACGGGGCGCAGTCGCCCATTAGAATGTATGTACAATCATAGCCACGGGGCGGCAACCATTGCCGGCGCCGGGGCTTCCATCATCATGGACTATTACTAGATTCCTTTTTTTACTGGGACACAGCCTTGTGACCGTAAAGAAAAAGGATTGATGAAGGTCCCTCTGTCCCTTTCTCACTCCTTGTCTCTTTCTCCTACCACTCAACCGCCCCCCGCTCCTTCTTCCCGCATATGTATGTATGTATTATTTTCATGCGTGGTGTACTCATCTCGAGAGGTCCACCGGGAATTAGTATCTCATATGAGTGACTGCCTCCTTTTTCTCTTTCGTTTTCAGGAGGGTCCTTCCACAAGTCATCTCACTCTTATTAGTTTAGTTATGAAGTAGTCTGAGTCAGGTATATACTACAGACTAGTATCGAAAACGATCCATGCTTCCGGAAAGCTACGGTGGATTTGGGGCGAGGAATGGAATCCATCGCCCATCACGCCCCAGAACCTTTGGCCAAACCACAGTTCCAATCGTTATGTGTTTCGCCTCCACTTGGACTTGGGAGGGCCCCGGCCATGTCGGTGGAGTTGGCCCGTTCCCCTCTTTTCCTATTTGTAGCCAGACCCTCAGCTAGTCTAAGCATCATACATCTTAGTAAAGTGGGCCTCTGGCCCAATCACTGCCGCTCCTCATCTTGCATGCTTAATATGTAACGGAGCAGTTACATAAAAGGGGGCAAGGGATTGATCCCAATGCGCATCATGGGTGATTAATTGTTTTGTTTTTCTATTTTCTGATTTGACTGCTATTCTTATGTTGGTTGATGAGCGACCGAAGGAACCGCATCTTGAGGCAATTTACGGTTGGCCAACTCCATCGGATGACCCACGACTGGTTTGGCTAAACGACGGACGGTGCTCTCCTATTTTTCTTTTTTTGATTGTTGTAATTTATTATTATTATTATTTTGATTTTATTCATTTTATTTTGTTATTATTATTTTTTGAGGGGGGAATTTCCCTTTTGCCTTTTACCATACATCCTCCCTTATCGGTCTCTTCCCTTCAATCAATCACTCTCTATTGTCGTTCTCCAAATCCACCGTATTAATCCTCCCCCATATACATTTACTTTCCCATCTAAACCCTCTTCCACTCCTCCCTCTACTCCCTTTTCCTCTCTTCCCCTTCCCTCTCTTCCTCCCTCTCTGTCTCTATTCTGTCCGTTCTCCCGCTTCCCTCCGTCTACAACCTTTTAATCGCTTTTTCTTTTTTTAGTACTCCTTTTGGTGCTTGCGTTTCATTTCCTTTGGATTAATTCCGGACATTCCCATCCATCTGCAACTATCCTTTCATAATACTATTGGTACCTGTCGGCCATATTAGCAATATATCCTGTGGCCACCACCATTACCACAAAAACAACCAACCTCGCGGTTGCTGGACTACCTGTGGTTTGATTTATTTTTAAAAGTCTCTGGGCTGTGCAACATCCTAAACGTTGCCACAACTACCGGCGTCTAACTGACTGCAACATCAACTGCCACTTTGCCAAAAAAAAAAAAAAAAAAAAAAAAAATTTAAAGATCTATGAACAAGAAAATCATTCTATGGTATATTCAGGTAAGGTCGTTAATCCCAGTTATCGTGGGTTGCGGTAGTATTCATATGAGGTATTGGTGGGATCGTCCTGGTCCACAGGCCCATATCCTCCTGGTCTCCACCGATTGAATGAAGAAACGGATTCTGTCATCGCAGGCCCCTGCGCCTGGCTGAGCAGCCGTGCTTCGCTCTCATCATCGTGTTGATAGAGCCCGTTGCCCACCGGCCCGCTGTCACCTCGAGATAGTGGAGCGCGGAAAGCAGGATGGACGAGATCGTTGGCGTTCGTATCATAGCCCTCATACTGCCTCAACCCGGATATGGATGGAAGTGACGGCGATGGGGAAGGTGCTCGTGATGAGGTAGGGGACCACTCGCCAAGCCCGGGCCGCGGTGTGTGCGAGCGTTCGGTCATCAGATCGTCCGGACGACCATAGATACCGCCGCCAAACTCGTCGCGGAAGTCCGGCCGGTCCTTGAAATAGGAAAAGTCGAGATGATTCTCGGGAACCATTTCGAATGGAGCATTTCCCGAGGTGTCCATCATCGACTTGCCCGGACGAGAGGCCAGCATGGGATCCATCGCGATATCTGTGTACTCGCCCTCCACCACCGACGACGCGAGGCGACCCCGGTAGATGCGCTTCAATGCATCGGCGGCCCTAGCGTGTACCATTGGAGTAATAAGCGGTTTATAGAGCGCCGGATGGCCGAACTTAGACATAAGTCGATCCGATGCTTTTTTGCTTGACTTTCCGGCTTCCAATGCTTCAGCGTCGCTCAGGTTTGCGCGATTGTAATATTTGATATCAAGGTCAAATTTCCTCACGCAGTAAAGCTTAAAGCCTAGTAACAAGAACGGCAATGGAATCACGGAGAAAACCATGGTCCAGGTGCCTTTAGCTGTAGCCACCAGCGCAATGACTGCGTTGGACAGAATAGCTGCAAAAATCATACGATTGAACACCACTCGCCAAAACTGTCCACCAGATTCGTTCTTTGTCACAAGCACATATAGCAGCAGATATTTCTTCATCATCGCATCTAGCCCGAAATAAAGAGCAGTGACAGGAAGAACAACGGGCTGCAAGGTTGCAAAGCACAAAGCCACGGTGGCGTAGAATAGGAAATAGTTGTAGTAGCTTGCATATTCGAATGAAGGGGGAGCCGTCCACTCAATCGCCTGTCTCGGCGTTGGCGCCAGAAAGGTCTTGGAAAACCAAACCCAAATCAAAGGAACTAGCTGAACTAGGTCGATCGCTGCACCTAGATTCCTCTGCAGCAGATACGTGACCCAAAAGGGAGACACATTGCATAGTGCATTCACGGCCTTGGTATAAAAGCCTCCATCGATCAACGCTTGCCAGGCATTCTCATTCTCCTTCTTGTCGATGACGGCTGCAATGAATGTCCATGCGGCTGAAAAGAGTGAGAAGACGACGAGATTGTTGAAGACGAAAAATGAATAGAGATGGTGGAGGACGTGCCTCTCTCTTGAAGTCTTCGTCACGTCACCGGCTTTGATCGACAGCCGGCGGAAGATGACTGGCAGGACTATGTAAACCAAAGAGGTAATAGCGGGAGATAGAATACCCTGGACAGCAGCCCAAACGCGTGGATTGCCGCTAAGTGACGTCTTAAATGCCGGCCAGACCAAACCCAGGTTGTTCAAGTTAGACAAGAAGATAGCAATCATAGCGTTAGGGGCGATCCAAAGCACTGTCAAGATCGAAACCCAAATCACGTTGACAAATCGTTTCCATGCCCGTGCCTGTTTTGACAGGGGCAGATTCTCCCAGATTAGGTCATTCGGCCGTGGAGCTAATTTAATCGTGGTTCCTTGGGGCCGCTTTTTCCGCGCCGTGTAAGCGACGGCATGAGCGTGCTCGATTTTCTCCCAGCTAACAAAGCCGAACTGCATGGCATTTCGCTTGTCAATTGAGGCTCGAACATGCCGAATCTCCTCTTCCAGCAGCTGAATTCGATCAGTCAAGTAATCAATGGCGTCTACCTTGCCGGACACACTCTCGCCTTTCTCTTTGCGTGGAGGACGTATCATTGGCCGCTTAGGGGGTAGTCGATCAGGATTCTTGAGATACTTGGCCAATACCGACTCAAGCTGGCGGACCGTTTCCTCATGTTCCTTGATCAGGTTGGGAAGACCCTTGACATTGCGACCGATGGCGGCTCGGGGCAAGGCAGCAGTGGGATTGACCTCATCGACTAGACGCATAACACCTTCGTCCGATCGCGCTGCTGAGGGAATATCAGTGACCTAGTGATCACAATCAGCACTGTACCAACGAGAGGGGTGTAGGAACATTGCTCTACTAGCTAGCAAGTAGATGTGGTCAGGGGACATACCATTAGAGTCCGGGCATGAAGACTGCGCTGATAGTCAGAGCTCTGGAAATATTTTCTCCGCAAAGCAAAGACGCCCTTGTAATTCCTCCAGAGGAAAAAGGCGACAATGATGTCGAAAGCCCAAGCGCAGATCACCTGGCCCCAAATAGCTGAGGTAGAGACATAAAGCGGAGTCATCGTTACAAAGGCAGACAACGTCGCCTTGGAGTCTTTGTTACTCTGAGTGAGATTGAGAGGAATCATCACACCGCAGCCGATGATGCTTAGGAAGATGAAGATATTCCGGCACATTTTGGTGAAGCGCAGGAACACGGTAGCATCGAGACCGATGCAGTCGACGAGCTCTGGTTCTCTAGTGCGCAAAACCGGGTTGACCCAGGCAAAGAAGCCTTTTCCCACCGGGGGAGGGCTATGCTTGCGATCTGCATGTTTGACCTTCGGGGCGTAAACAACCGTATGTCGAGGTCGAAAGAGTGAGAAGAGTAGGGCGAGGAGGAGGGAGGAAATGGCGGAAGTGGCCAACGAAGCCCAGACGGCGTTGATTTGAAACTGACCATGTTAGCTCACTGACACTAAGCAAAGACATTTCTAGACATGCGATGTGGGCTCAAGATTGAAAAAGCATGGACAACACATACAGCCGACTTAAAAGGATCCTGAATGAGCTTCAGAAATTGATCCGTGGACGTATCATCACGCCGCCAGAGAGCGCTAGGATCCATGATGCCCTAGCAATCAAGGCGACATGGATTGGGGGGAGGGGGAGAGGCGAAGATTAATTAGGGGGAATGAAGAAGAAGAGAGACACCGACACGAGCGACAAGGGAAAAAAACTCGAGTGTCTCACTCTCAACACTATATGCGAAAAATGAGGGGAGAACGGAGAATATGGAAGAAAAGCAGCAGTCATGCAAGATGGATGCGACAGTTAAAGTGACAACAGAAGGATCATCGAACAAGAGAAAGAAAAGTGGATATGGAATGGAACGCGAGTGGAGGCGGGTCTGGAACATATCAAAACTTAGCTCGTTCATCCTTTGTATGGCTAAAACTGACAAACTCCTCGAAAAGATTTACAATTCAATCTCATTTGATTGTTTCCTCCCTGGTGGAGCCGATTTGATTCCTCGGCGGACGATCACCTGGAGGAGGAGTTAGATAGCACTTAATGGAAAGCAGTGACGTCGAATAGGACCCTGTCGTGAATGTCTCACACGATCCAACAGCGTGATGCTATTAATACGACTCGTTTCCTATCCTCGCGTGAGCCGATGCCATTGAAGTTAAGCGCCCAACGGACTAACTAGTAACTAACTGACTAACTTCAACGACGTCCCCATTCAAGAATGGAGAAAAGAAAATACCAAATATTGAAAAAGACTCACAACAACATAACCAGAAAATAAAAAGACAATGCTGACCCGCTATCCATTTCTCATTGGACGGTCCTTGAGTTCGTTCCCGACTTCTATTTTGGCGCCCCAATTAGAGCCCTTCGTTGCGGTTAAGTCTGGAACATCGTCGAGATTTTCTGAGACACCGGTGGAGCATTTTCTGAATTTATTGATTGGACACTGGCAGGTTTTTAGTACAAACGTTTGCCTCACTCAGTACGTGGAAATTTTCGATGATCCATGGATTAAGATGGAAGATGGGTTAACGGTTGTTGAACTACCTAGGTACACTTACGCCAACCATACACGACAACAGGTTGTATACGAGGTACAGGAAATTGGCTGCCACCAGAAAAAGGTACACACCTTCCATGTGTGGAATTTTCCTCGTCGCACAGAGTTCTGACAACGCGGCCACCCGTCTCACGGCTAACCCATTACTATTGCCAATAGTATCCCGTAAGACACCTCACCAGACTTATCTTTAGCGTTCGACGCAGGTGGAACAGTCCCCGAGCCTGTTCTCCCGAAAGTGCAACCAACTCATTGTAGTCAAAGTTGATTGCCAATAGCCAATCAAGAAGGTCAGTTTTAAGTTAGTATATGGAATTTGATTGGGAATGTTGTTGCATGCCTGCAAAACGGAGAGTGAAGGAGTGAAGGTTGGTCAAAGGTGGATATCAAGCACTTGTAAGAGGCCTCAGGCATCCGGATTCATCAGCCTGCCACCACCCTTAGTACTCCGTAGTTGAAGGGACTTGTAAGTTGGGGCGTACGGAGTACGTAGTACTGACGAAGAAACTTTCCCCATCTTTTACAATGTAACGAAGAGAAACTTTGGGGTAAGCACAGACAACGCCATGCATGTTACGTATTAATGGACCCCTGGACAAAGTACACATCTGGAACTTGTCCAACGAGACCTTACTTGGTCTCTGTTGAAATTCAGTTAATTATCTCGAATAACCCCAACATCTACAAGGCTACTTACTGCCTAGTACATTCATCGAGCTTAGCGGCGGACAGAAGAAAACCGCCGCGATTTTCCAAGCCACAGAGCCACAGTGGAACTGCGGCACAGAGTGTGCATTTTTGCTTGAGCCTCTGCAAGGAATCTCGTGGGGCTCGACTACTATGTAGATAGTAGTAGTGTAGCAGCATCACAGCCACAGCATTACGGAGTATGTGCGTCATACATCAATTAATTAGTGGAATATTCATCTTCCTCATACTACTACTACATACATCTCAATTGACCAATCGCTCAACTCCAACCACACCCCCGTCATGTAATAATACCCAATCACCAAATAAAAGAAACGGTCTCCACTTTTACACTCAAAAGTATAATTCTTTTTGTTTTTTCCTCCATGGATTGATCAATTTATGTACTGGTATCTGATTCATCGTATCGGCAGAGACATCGTATCAAAAGACGTTTACAGCTGGCCAGCAGTGTTGAAGTCCTCCAGAGCAACCTGGACACGCTTGCTCATGGTCTTCTCACCCTCACGCACCCACACGCGGGGGTCGAAGTACTTCTTATTGGGTTTGTCCTCACCCTCGGGGTTACCGATAGTGGACTTGAGGTAGTCCTGCTTGTTCAGGACGTAGTCACGGACACCGGTCAAGTAGGCGTACTGCATGTCAGTGTCGAGATTAACCTTGACGACACCATAGCCGATGGCCTCCTTGTACTCCTCCTTGGAGGAACCGGAGCCACCGTGGAAGACGAAGAAGACGGGCTTGTCCTTCTTGGAGCCAGTCTGCTCCTTGACGTAAGCCTGGTGCTTCTTGAGGAGCTCAGGGTGCAACTTGACGTTGCCAGGCTTGTAGACACCGTGGACATTACCGAAACCAGCGGCAATGGAGAAGTAAGGGCTGATGGCAGCGAGAGCGTTGTGGATGGCCAGAATATCCTCGGGCTGGGTGTACAAGGAATTGTTGTCGACATCCTCGTTGTTAACACCGTCCTCCTCACCACCGGTGATACCGATTTCCTAAAAGTTCCTGTTAGTCTGTGGTGACTTGAGTTAATAATGGATTCATGGAGGATAACTCACCATCTCGAGCCACTGCTTCATGGGGGCAGCACGCTTGAGGTAGGCGGCAGTGGTCTGGATGTTGTAGTCGACGGGCTCCTCAGAGAGATCGATCATGTGGCTGGAGAAGAGGGGCTCGCCGTGGAGCTTGAAGTAGCGCTCATCCTCATCGAGGAGGCCATCGAGCCAAGGGAGGAGCTTCTTGGCGCAGTGGTCGGTGTGAAGAACAACGGGGACACCGTAGGCGGGGGCAATGCTGCGGATGTAGTGGGCAGCAGCGATACCACCGGCAATGGAGGCCTTCTGGCCGTCGTTGCTGACACCCTAAATGAGCCTGATTAGCGGTCTGTCATGACATTGACTAGATAAACAGATCGCTTCTCAACTTACCTTGCCAGCGAAGTAGGCAGCACCACCCTGAGAGAGCTGAAGGACGACGGGGCAGTTCTGGTCGCGAGCAGCCTCGAGCACAGCGACGACGGTGGAGGAGGAAGTGACGTTCTATACAAGGTGAATTGGTTAATGGATGATCCTCATCTCACAGGCGCACCACAGGATGACTTACAATGGCAGGGATAGCGAAACCCTTCTCCTGAGCGTACTCGAAGAGATGGAGGACGTCATCACCGACGATGACGCCAGACTTGCGGGAAAGCTTCTCAAGGACACCCATTGTGATAGTTTTTGAAGTAGTTTATGGCAATTGTTCTGCTCAATTCAAGAGATGGTATTAGCTTAGAGAGGAAGAGAGAGGGAAGAAGAAAGTTTGGAGGAGATGAACAAGTGGAAATAAGTAGTTCTGTAACGAGCTTCTGAACTAAGTATCTTTACCGAACGACGAATACGGAGCAGGGAATTTAATAACTGGTCTTTGGGAAAGGGGAGAGGGTACGGGTGAAGGAGGGGCACGTTGAGCCACTTAATGGGATGGAGGGGCAACAGCAACTCGAAAGGACTCACCGGGTTCTCTGTGTGGGTGGGGAACGGATGGTATCAGTATGATTTCACTTACCGGTTGCTGGCGTGGTGCTCTCTGGTTCTTATACTAAAGGGGGAGCAGAGAGAAGAAGAAAGAAGAATCGGAGAAAAAAAGGAAACAAGGAAGATGTAGTAATATACGGTACCCCAATTGACAAGAGTCAACTGCACCCGAGGGTAAAGAGGGTGAGCTTTCTTCTTCCCTTTTCTTCCCGTGACGATGACTTGTTTGGTGGGGTTCCCTTCAGTTTCCCCCTCGACGATGACGCCGGTTGTTGGCCTCAGGCTGAGAGCTACTCCCGAGAATCCCCGCCATCACATGACATCATCACCTTCAGCTGTTTCCGATGACATGCCATAGAATCAACTATAGGATCTCGAGTTATGGACTATGGAACAACAATTCACCCTATTGAGAGTGGATCTCTATCACATCATATCATCTCTAATGCACTCCTCCAACCCGTTCACTCTTCACCCTGACGAACTGAATCATTGTCTGTAGTTCTGACCTGGGGTTCTTACTGCTAAATCTTTGACCCATTTCTCTCCGTATTTCTTTCGTGCTATAGCCAAACATCGGGGAAGTCGGCGGAGATCTCAACCCCCGTACCCGTTACTCTCTTTCCAAGCCTTTCGGCATATTTCTGTTCTTGCAATGACTAGTCTAGACCCTCTACTTCCTGTTCAGCTGACCTTGAAAATTTGGTAATAATTAATAAAAGAAAGCTCAACCAAAGCTACTAGTATACATTGGTGGGAGGAGATTGACATGTCCGATATTGAACATTGTTCCGATCGCCAAAATAGTATCTAGCGATCCTCGGAGGTGTTGCGGTCATTGATAAGAACATGTCTGCATCCATCAGACATTAAACAATTAATTGGTGGAAACGGACTCTACTTCTGTTCCGCCTGTCATGCAGCAACTACATAACGGAATCAGGATGTATGCCATTCGCAAAGATGCATAGACTTAGCGCATCACCATGGAAACCCAGATACTGTATCTGAAGGTACGCAAGAGGTAAAGGTTACAGTTGCCTCCTAAATCCGGATACTACATGAATGATCATCCGTCTAGAAGACATTCAATGCTCATTGTTAACGCATTGAAGTTATACTATCTATGCCCAGACTAGCTGCAATAGCCCTAATTAGCTACATCAGTAAGTCTTCATCTCCCTTTCCAGAAGCATCATACCTAGGTGTTTTGCAAAACATGACAAAGGTAAGGGCTTGGATCATTTGCAGCTCGACTATGCGATTAAACTGTTTTCTTTGCTATTATCTAATTCTCCTGATACCACGTTCAAGAGCCTACAAAAGCTTTCGTTGATTCCCTTATTCCCTACCATTTCTCATCAACATCGCCCCACTTATCTAGATATTCGTCCCTCAAAATGTCGTTTCAGATGCGTGTTATCACCAGAAGAAGCAAACGAAACTATATATAGATCCCCGTCGGAGAACCTTTTAAGTCGAGATGCGCGACATTAATGTCTAGATGCTTTTGACTTGCAAACTGATTGGTACTGGACCAAGTCTGAGAGATAGACGAAGAGTTTTGTGTCGTGAACATTGGGTTCCGACCTCCAAACAAGCTCAAGTGCCGGGAAAGGTTCTGCACTGTTATCGCTATCCCCAATGCTTTTGACTTGCCTTACGATGGAAGGTTCTTGTTTCACATCCCTACAGCAAAGTTCTGTTTCTCTTCAATGTTTGCCGTTGAGATGGAGCAGCACCTTGTACACTATCCTCCAACCAAGTTCCAGGTTGTCTCCTGATCAACCTTATGTCTAGCGTATAAAACCATTTCTCTATAGTCACAATTGAGCTAGAGCGCGGATGATGGTGATTTGCCAAGATGAGCTGAAGAATAAACAGTCGATGAACATTATTGTAACGTGACTTTGGCTCTGGTTCGACATCATACCACGAGTTTTCGATAATCTCTGTCACTGCATCCTGACGACTGGGGAGGTGTTAGTGCCAGAGGGCCAGAGATTCAGGATCACAAAGTCGATTGATGGAATCAAATTGACCTTGAGCTCCTCTTGCTGGTCTTTGATGCTGAGAAGTAGATATTTGAGAAAGATGGAACTTTGCTGTGCGCTAATCGTCACAGTGAGCTTTTCCTTCTTCGGGGCTTCACGCTGCTTGTCCTTTGGGATGCGAGTCTGCTGTTTGCTAGGATTCGCTGTGGTGTTTCATGGTCAAGGTTGGTCCTAGCGATGAGCGAGGTTTTTTTTCTTTTTTCTTATGTTTCCGTTCTGATCGAAAATCTACGGTATTGCAAGCTGCATCCGTAGCAAAATAAAATCATGACACGAAAGATATTGTATGTCGTCCATGGATCATATGAGGCTGTGGGGTAAACATTATTGACTGTAAGAGGGGATTCATCATAGCTATGGATAATTTTGCTTCCAGGACTTCTGGGTGGAGGTCGAGATTAGCAAAGACCAGAACACAAAATTAAATAGGTAACAGGACGATCAATGAAGAATTAAAGTAGCTGCTATTCACCAGGAGCTCAATCCTAGTCTTTTGGTTGTCGTGGTGGTTGTGTTCAAAGATAGTAAAAGATAGATTGGGAGAAGGGGGTTCCAGTGCAGACTTATAAACACAGCATCTTGGTGAGTCACTGCGAAGTCTAGTGGAGTTGACAATTCAATAATAT
The DNA here is from genome assembly GCA_001696595.2 of Aspergillus hancockii. Taxonomy (NCBI): domain Eukaryota; kingdom Fungi; phylum Ascomycota; class Eurotiomycetes; order Eurotiales; family Aspergillaceae; genus Aspergillus; species Aspergillus hancockii. The sequence goes on along the minus strand of MBFL02000167.1, from coordinate 10,892 downwards.
ACTTGTCCAAAAGTTTGGAAGAATATGTGCAAGATACTGTCGGTGGAAAATATTGCCTAACGCTGCTAATACTGATGTGAAATATACTGGGCCGTTTGGTTCATCCCGTCAACGGAAGGTATAGGCAGTGGTTTCGGCAGCGTACCCAAACCATTATTCATAAACACTATTTGTTCTACTGATCGGTCACACTCCTATATGAAAGACGCTTTATTTAAGCTTCTTTATCTAAGGCCTCGTGTTTTCCAGATGTTTCTGGTTTTCTAAATAGTTCAGTCGTTCTAATTCAACAGAACGGACTGGCCATGCGCGACGACTGAGTATAAAGGTGCTATCCAATGAGACCCCACTTGGGTTTAGATTTCGCATCTATCAAGTTATATATATATCTAAGTTACAGTAATTCGCACCGAATATACATATAAACCTAGTGATTAGCTCAGACTATCCGGGCTGGGCTCATATCTAGTGAGCAGAGCGCAGTGACATCTGAACATGATGAAGAAAGAAACATAATAGCCGTCAGGCAACTATGGTGCCTGGGTGCCATTGTCTGGTTTTTCCATCTCATAAAACAAGAGGTAGACCTCTTTCTGCATTCCCAGAACGTCCGACGTCTTGCATTCCTTGACTTTCTCATCGGAAATACGCCACCAGCGATCATTTGCCTTCCGACGGCGACGAAGACGAGAAGCAGGGTTCATGGAAGTTTCGACGGAAGTCCCTGGAGTCGTGCGGTCGCTCATGAATGACGGCCTTGCGCTGGACTTGCTCCAGCGTCCACCGTCAGTTGCAGGACTCTGAGGGTCCGAGGTTGGCGACAGGTTCTGTTTGGATTTGGTACGGCTACTTTGGAAGGAAACACGAGAGCTTGACGACGTACTTGGCCGAGGAGCCGGAGATGCGGGGGGGTTCAATTGAGATGCACTTGTGGGAGACTTCTTCGTCGAAGGGGACCGCGAAGGGGCCGGAGAGGGGATAGACGAAGGAGACGGAGATGAAGAGGAGGTCGAGATGCTAAGGGCCGGAGGCTCCGCATCCGATGAGCGAGCTGCAATGAGAGGGCTCGGCATTTGCGACGGGTTCTCACTGGTGACTCGGCTTTGTGCATACGAACTGAAAACATCCGGGGTTGAGAAAGGAGCGTAGAGATGGTTCCGTCGGAATGATTCATAGTGCCCGCTGTTGTGGCTGCCCTTATGACAGACGATCGCCAGCAGTTTGAACCATTTCTGGTTCAGAATTCCTCCCAACGGAAGCCGTTCAGGGAAAGCTACCTTGGCCGCGTTTTTGGTAGAACTACTGCGGTCAAAAATGGACCGCGAGAGATGGATTGCAATAATTTTTGGGAAGACAGTGATGCGCATATGCCGCGCAATTTTCCGCTTGGGGGCCGCCTCTGCAGGGGGCAATGAAACACCTTCCAATGGGCCTTCTGGATCTGTCGATAGAGCATTTTGTATCTTCTGGATTTCCGTCTCAAGGAGCCCCCGGTCTTTTGCCCCGCGCGTGTAACTCAGATCCTTCATCTTTATTTCCAGTGCATGCTGCAGTCGGCATCTATCACACCGAAAGTCGTCAATGTGCTCGGTCTTGAGTAGACCGTCAAAACATGCATTAAGAGTGGTTGAACTTTTCTGTGGTACTTGTAGCGTCAAATTGACAAATGATGTTTGGTTTGGTTTATATTTATAGTGACAGAATTGGCATTCAATTTGGGACTCCAGTTTTCCTTCGAACGGGAATCCATACTCATTATCAATCTCCTTGAGTTTGGTATCGATGATTGCCGGTAGGCCATTCTCGGATCCGTCGTCAATGCGTACCTCGACCTCCGAAGGGCTCTTGGTGGGTGTGAGATCTTCGCCGGTTTGTGAAGAGCCCGAACCCGTGGGTACCTCAATAGGACCTTGCAGCCTTTGGCGCGCTTTGACCCCAGCATGGTACTCATCACAGAGTCGTTCAGCAACGATTTGCAGGAATTCCTGCGCATCCTGTTGATTACGACTAATCCGTGTCCGATAGGCATATTCGAGAGCCTGGATGAACGGTCGTGCCGTAATTGTCTTCTTGTAAATCGGGCGCTCATTCAACCGATCTAGCATTTCTTTCAGAGCCCGGGTTATAGTGGCCTGCTGCAGCTCCCGGAGCTTTTCTGGGTTTCCCCCACGAGGGAGCCCATGCACATCCGGTAACATGTTATATATCTCCGGGCCATCTAGTTCTCGACGATGAAGTTCTCGAATCAGGTAAACACGTAGGTCGCCCAGGCCAGCAAGTGCCTGCAGGACCGAGTTGATGAAGCAGTCATTGGCAGGATTTGTTAACCCGACAATACTTTTCTTGCGATTACTGTCACTCAACTCATCGCCGTCGATTGTATAATTTGGCCCAAAGACATAGAACAAAGCAACGGCGGCGAGGGACGCGCCGGCCGCATATGCGGCGACGGTAGTCGATTTTTCTTGCATCAACTATGTATGTGAGAGGAAGATCCAGATTTGTCTGTATAGTGTATCCCTATCGTTACTCCATTGACGGTGGCAGTATAGGCTGCAATGCGGGTGGGTGTCTCGAGGAACAGGAAATCCGACGGCGTCAATATAGTATGAGTATTGTTCAGATGCTTTGTTCTTTCCCTCCGGTTGACAAGGTATACGACAGATAGCAATAAATCACAGTCTAAGTTTGGTTATGTACACGTTTCGGAGTGGGATTGAGCTTGTGTGGCGGTCGAGGTTCATTCACATCGGCTATACCGGGAGAGATAAGTGGTTAGCTCTCTTTCTTTTCACTTTTACCTTTTCTTCCCCATGAACCCGAGGATGTGGAGAAAAATGGGGTTCAGAAGAGGCAGAAGGAATAGAGGAGCCAATCATTGACACGGAAAAACTCACAGTAAGCTGAAAATCTCCCAGGATTATCCGTTTCGGGCGCCAATCACTATTTCAGTGTGTCAGTTACACCACCAGCCTGGTAACAATGACAATAATTGCGGATATTATAAGCAGTTAAGTTTGGTTGCCATTCATATGGACAACTCCAGCCAGGGAAGACCAGCGGGATGTTTGTTCGATTTGCTTGCTTATTTGGTCGGAAGTTCTTCAGTCCGTCCCGAGAGGATTTCAGCTCCAATACCTGTAAGTATCAAATAAATACCCAAAAGCTAGTACTTAGTACAAGTACACGGCACCTACAGTAAGTAACTTGTACTCCGTACATACTACATCTAGGTAAAGTTCACGGGAGGGGATCCGCCCCCACACTTTGCCTGGAATTTATCCTGTCCTGTCGTTCTCCCGTCTTGTCCCGTGAGACTTATCGGTGGGGGATGTACATATAAACTTACTAGCAAGAACCTACTCCAGTACTTAAAACCCCCTGAAGTCAGAAATGACGACGCTCAATGGAGATCAGTGTCAATGATCGACGTGGGGTGATCAGGCCAAGTATTCAGCAATTCTTTGATCAATAATGGGGTGTTATCTATATTATAGAAGGGGGTGATGGATAGCCGTATCATTCCTCAACTTTCTTCCGACATTTCTCCATTGCCTGGTAGGGAAGAGGGACGACTATATAGGGAGATATTATGATAGCCATTATTGTGATCACTTGTTTGTATGTTATTGATTAATATTCAGAGACATGTACCTATCATTCAGGAAAGATTAAAGATATGGTATATTTTTATACAACGATCTACATTTCCCAAAATCAAGTAACGCACTGATCGAAGGCATCCGAAGTATCATTATGCAACATATTTTAATGCCGTAGGCTAGAATGCCCGCGCAACAATTTTTAGTTCGAGCCATCTAGGGCAACGTAGCTACCTTCTCCTTGAATAGATCTTCCGCCTGTGTCCAGACGCGAGCGTTCGCCCGATCCTTCAACTGCAACAGACTGGGGAGCAGTGCTTGACTGAACATCTCGGAGCTTTCACGGGGAAGGAGGGATGGGAGGTGATCGATACTGATCACACTCAAAGGAGGGCCTTGTGTTCCCGCTGGCAAGGTGACAGGTACTGTGGGCTTGTCGAAAGTAGTGGTGATATCGTATACAGGGATAGGGTTGTGAGGGTTAGTGCTGTATAAAGCGATAAGGAGTTAGAGAAATTGCACTAATGAAAGTTATCGCCAGGAGGGCAACTTACGTGTCAGCACTCACGTCGCAGATGACAGACAAACGGCGGTTGGGGGTGGAGAGGGATTCGACGTTGACAAAGTGAGGGATCTTCGCAGTGAGGTAGATGCAGTTGACGAAGATGTCGGCATCCTCGACGATTTCCTTGAAAGGACCGCCTAGGAACAACTTAGCTTGAATCTGACCGGGAGATTAGGTGTCAACGAACCCTTCTTCGTCTCTGCCAGATCCCACTCGATGATATCAGACTCGGGAATACCGACGTCCTTGGCAAGCTGCACAGCACCATTGCCACAACGTCCAAGCTGCAAAGTATTCAGTTAGCTTGTCAATGGCTCAAGACGAAGATGACACTCACAGCCCCAATGACAAGAACTCTAGGGGACCGGCCAGACTGCTTCTTGCCAGCTTCCAAAGACTCCTTTACGGACTGGATCAAGAGGTCCTGGTTAGCGTATGGGACCTCGCTAGGCAGAGGCTCGCCCTCAGGGTGAGTCAATTGCCAAGCCCAGTTCTTGACGGCCAACGCCGAACCTGTGATTCATGGTTAATGCCAATTCATCGGCGATCCAAACAGTTGAGACATACCAGCGTAGCCAGCAGACCATCCAAAAGCTGAAAAATTGAAGATTAGCACCCACAGGTAAAAGTTTCCATGATAAGACAATAGTTTCTTACCAGCAACTCTCCGTCCAGCATCGTCTGTGAGGAACTCCAAATCCAAGAGGGTACCACCTCCACGAGGCCAGCGACTAAGGACACGGTCCCAACCACCCTGTTGTTTGTAGCAATGGGCAAAGGTGATATGAACGTGTTCGAGAGGGAAATCATCTTCGGGCAATTCCTTGAGACCCAAAACGTATGCATCCTTCGGGGCATCCTTCACCCAAGAGCCTTCCTCAACTAGCGGAGCTCCGATCTGTAATATGGGGAAATGAGTCTTTGTCCGGAGTTGGCAGCGATGTCAAACGAGCGCATATACCTTTGCAAATTCCTCATCTTTCAAGAATGACATGGTCAGTCATTAAATACGAACGAGAAGACTTCAATTGATAACGCACCATCGAAGATTCGCTGTGTGGAACGTTCTACAGTCACTTCGTAACCAGCATCCATAAGGACCTTGGCAGTAGTCGGGGTCACTTTGTTTTCGGTGTTAGCATTTGATTGTGACAAATTGTTGTTTAGACAGCGTGCCAATGCCAATGGCACGCTGATAGAAGCTGCATGAACGGAAATTCCGATACTTACAAGCAGACCGAGCCTCGGCGGGCTTAGTTTCAGCACGCAGCCAGATCTTGTTGGAAGACATTGTGTATGAAGGTCAATTGATGATTACCCAACCAATGTGAGAGAGTGTCAAAGGAGAAAAGAAGATAAATTTCCCTGCAAATACTTTATAAATTGATAGTTATCTCATAGGAATGACACAGACTTTCCCCTCTAGTGATAGTGGGGGAATGTGAATTGACATCTGATGTTCTTCCGCTCCGGAGTGGTGACTCAACCTCGAGGGGGAGACTTGGCCGATGTCGGGACTCGGCAAGTGGCAGCGCGGGACATCGGGCAAAAAGGGGGCTACCGCTAAAATAGGTTAAGAGGATATCCAGTGGAGGTGGACCGTGGAGGTCTGGCAGGCAGGGAGACTACTAATATTGGGCTAGTTCGTTGTAACATCTCTCACTTGAAAGTTGAAGCTATACCCGCTATTAGACTATTCAGTTGTAAATCTTACGCCGTTTACCAATTTTTGCTGGCCTCATGGAGTATAAAATTGATTCACTAGGCTGAAGTACATACCATAGGTAGCATCTTACAATACCCACTTGAACAGAAGAGTCCTTGTCAATGAACATAATCTGCTAGACAAACTAGATCCACGTGGAAACAGAACATAGGTGGGGGTTTGTAGGATGCCGATGTTTGTTGCAATTCCAACCAGCACTAGGAGGAAGCCTTTGTCCGGCTGCGCGTTCGACTACCGATACCATCTGAAGGAGTCGCCTTCTGCAAAGCTTCCTTCACTTTCTTAGCACGACTTGCGTCTTTCGTTTCCCCATTTGTGGCAGAAGCCGTAGCATGTTCATCCTGGATCTGTTTTTTAGTGGTCCTCTGCCTCTTCTTTGCAGGTTTCGTCGAGTTGTCGACGCTAGGTTTGTCGGGGTCGCCTTGTGCGGAGGCCAATTCGTAATCTCGTTTATCACCCGCGATGGGCTGCGCTTTCTTGTTGGATTTTTCGGGCTCAGCTTTTACCGCAATAGAGCCTTGCTCACCGGACTTGAATCCCTCGGTGGGTTTGTGTTTTTCGGGAGACTCGAATACTTCGGCAGGCTGCTTCTCATCAGGCTTGGCCGGATTGCTATCACCGTTCGTCTGCTTCAGAGTAACATCGGTCGCATTTTTGATATTGCCATCACTAGATGTGACTGTAGTTTCTGCCTTAGCAATCAGCCTCCGACCCGATGCTGCTTCATGTAGCCAGACAAGCGACATTGACGATGTATGCCTATATCACGTGTATCGCATGTACCGGTTTCTAAACATACCTGGAACTGGAGATGTATTGATGCTGCCGTTCGGCTTGGAAGCCATGCTGATAGGTAGCGCAAATGATCGCCAGTGGCAGACGCTTACAGCGATCTTAAGTGGGCCGAAATTTCAAACTAAATGCAATCGCAAGTAACAAGCGACCTCGAAAACAACCAAGTTGAAGTATACTGGGGTGAGAATGACTTGTAAAAAGGTGTGAGTTACGGGAGAAGGTCACAGAAGGTTGAGAGGTGAGGTTGCGCGGTGGTATTTACTAAGACCATCTAATCCCAACACGCTAACCCGTTTCACTCCGGAGCTCAATCTCGGACTGTCCCGTTGTGTAGGTGTCAGCATACACCAATTAAGAAAAGAATATTAAATTACCCCGAGGATCAGCTCGAGGCGCACATAAGCCTTCCCTGCACTGATTGTACTGCCAGCCGTGAAATGTAAGCGTGCCAAGAAGAGGAGAAAGGACTCATTAGTGTGGCTGGAGTGGATCAGTGTGCGGAGCATCTGATAGCGTGTTTTGGGGTGACCATCCACGACATGCGATAATGGCAGTTCCGATCGTTAGCTGCAAATCCGATTTGACGAATCATTCGTCTCATATCAAATTTGCGAGCATGCTCCGTATCTGTTTTGGGCCCATGATAGGAGGCGAAGAGAAACTCGCCTCAAGATTGGGCCCAGAGGTCTTTGCTTTACAAAATTTGCTGCGTCGGTCGGTGTCAAGGAGATATGGTTACGCACATCAAGCCAATGCCAGGTCAAGCTGCGCCAGTAGATCTTCTCTTTCTGTATAAGCACGGTTGCTGGTCTTGGACGCGCTTCTTGAATCGGTTTTCTCGGGCAGGTGTTGTTGCAACAAGCGTGCTAGGTATAAGGCATCCCGTCGTTTATTCTGGTCAGCCAAGAGACGAAGAGCGTCAAAACCGGCCCGCATAAAGGTTTCTCGTTTCATGTCTGTTGAGGCGTCCACCCGGCCAGGAGGCAGTGTATCCACGAATTCCAGGAATGGCTGGGGGTCGGGATGAGTAGGATGGTATAGCGGAACGGCAGCGAACAGGCCCGATTTAGGAGACAGTGTGGAGAGAACTTTCATATATTCATTAAATGCAGGCCCGTCAAGCTCTTTGGAACTAGAGCGAGAACTCTGCATCAAGCATTCACCTAAGTGAGCGCCCCCCGGAAGAAACATTGGTTTCCAGGAAAGGTTGAAGACCTCATTCTCCCTGAACATATGCGTCTTGCATGTCTGCAAATAATACCGCATGGCGGAGCTTACGCCCTGACCATACTGAGTCTCAGCGGCCAGCAAATCGATCAGAAGATGGCTGAACACCTGTTGCGCAATGTGCTCTGGTAACTGGCCGTTGTGACCTCCAATGTCCTGTTCTGCCAGCATCCTGAGCCAGCCCAGAACCACCGCCTGTAATCCCTCCGCAACTAAAAATTTTACCAATGTTGTGGTCGCCGCTCGGGACTTGAACAGCATCTGCCTTGCCGCTGAGTCCGATGCGAACCACCAACTAACAACCTTGGATCCGGCCCTGGAATCTTTCATGGCCTTGACAAAGCCGCTGCCGGTATGGCGACTGGCAAGTAACACCTGCGACTTCAAACAATTGCGAAGGCTTGGTAGCGTTACCGAGCCGGAGGCTACTAACTCGTCAAATACGACCATCGGTTCCTTTGCCAATCTGTGTTGTTCTCTGCTCGCCATCCCGCCTTTATCCCGAGCCTTGGAGGGCACTACCCGGAAAAGTGGATTGTCTAGAATGGCTCGGAGATGTCGATCGGTAGCATGCACTGATGAGTCCGGGTTCTCCGGTACTCGATCACTAGATCCATCTCGATCTAAGGGGGCCCAAGGGGGGTATTCCCGATCGAGCTGGCGACGGAAAGAAGACGTAAGGGCATTGAGGAGTTGCTGAGATTCACGGGGGGTACGAGGTAGTGGGGGGTGGAAATTCGACCATGCTTTTAAACTCAGGCCTGATGTGCCTTTCATGACCGCAAGAGTAACAGGAAGGGAGGGAAAGTATATAATGAAATAACAATGATAGTTTCAGTAGTCCGATAAGCTATCGACAATAATTGTGTCCCTGGCGGGTGGTCTCCCTGCTTCTATCGGGTGCAGGAGAGGCAAGTTCAAGAATGGTGGTACCACAGGGCGGTGAAAGGTGAGAAGGTGAATGAGAAGAAAAGCTATGAATGGATCGAAATCGTCAATGGATCAATAGACCCCGATTGGGAACCGTAGATGGAAGAGAGCTACCTAAATGGGAGAGCTACCTAAATGGAATCGTTTCGTATAAGAGCAATTTCTTGAAAGTGTAATTCCCGATCAGTCAATCATTAAGTGAATGGATGACGAAATGTCCCCGGGTTGAGGGCGAACAAGGCGAAACCCACGCAGTTATGGACAAGGACTTTGACTTTGAAAGTAGTAAGTCCCTTTAAAAGGCGTCACGCTAAGAGGCGGCGATCCAGTGCAAGTCACGGGCTCCCTTCCCACCGGCCAACCAACGAAACGAGCCTCCCGTTAGCGCTGCTCGCTAAATGGGCGACAAAGTTGCCTCTGGGGTCTCTCTCCCTTCCCCGAGTGGATTCCAACACGTCGGACTGAACTGGCCTGAAAGTCTCCCAATCGAAAACGAACTAAACTTCGTCGTACTTTACCTATTCCTCTTGGTAAGTTCTCAAAACTCTTTCCACTTCTTCTTCCTCGTCCCCCCATTTGATCTTTATTATAATTTATGCTCATCCTTTCTTAGCTCTTCTGATATTCCTTTTCCTTTTATTCCAATTCTCCTCCCTCCTCTCCTTCCCCCCCCCTCTCTCTGACGCTTCGTCGAATTCGGGCGGTCCTTGTGTGCGCCGTGTGGTTCTGGTGCTGACCTCGCTCGTGAGGCTGCATCTTTGATCATTTACCTCTCTTTTACCCGCTTTTTCTTCCCACTAGCCGCACCTTGTTTTCAACCCCTTCGTCCGCCAAGTTCGGGTCTCGACGATAACTCCTTCCTACTTCCTTCTCTCCATTCCGGAGAAATATTAGATTTCATCAGAAAGACATGTCTGACATTCAATCGAGGTCTTCTGCCTCTCGTGGCAGGGTATCCACTCGCGGTGGTCGCGGTGGCTATAGCTCTAGAGGAGGTCGAGGTGGCAGCAGATCTGCAAAGGCAGACAACTCAGACAGCCTACCATCTACATTCGAAGATGAAGGAGAAATTGGTCAGATGAAGAAGAAATACTCAGGCACTCTACCCATGCTAAAGGAATTGTTCCCTGACTGGACGGACGAGGATCTCGTCTTCGCTTTGGAGGATGCAAACGGCGACCTCGAGGAAGCAATTGATCGCATAACTGAAGGTTCGCTACTGAACTCGATCCAATCAGTTGTTTTCACATATCTGGACTAACGTTCCATCCTTTTCATCATTTAGGTAACGTCTCTCAGTGGGGAGAGGTAAAGAAGAAGACTACAGACCGGAGCCGCCCCAAGCCCAAGGAGGTACAGAGCACCCCGATCGAGTCGACTACTGCTCCCGTTCGAGGAGGCCGTGGACGTGGCGGATTTGACACCCGAGGTGGACGCGCTCGTGGAGATCGTGGTCGTGGCGGCCGTGGCGGTCGGGCTGGTGTTCATACCAATGGCAGCCGCCCAGAGAAGCCAGCCGCTCCTACCACCGTGGAGACCCCGGCGATAGCAATCCCTGAAGCCACAGAGACCGAAAAGAGAGCGGATGCTGAACCTACAGTTTCAGAACCAGTGGACGTCTCGAATGAGAACGCTAAGGATGCATCGAAGAGCAGTGTGATCCCTGAAGGGACCAAGAAGGGCTGGGCTAGCTTGTTTGCGAAGCCCGCGCCGCCTCCTCACCAGAAACCTGCTGCTCCTGCACCGACTCCAGTCCCCGCCCCAGCTCCCACGCCGGTTACTGCACCTGAGCCTGCTCCAGTTCCCGAAACACCTACTTCCGAGCTAGTGGCCGAGCAGAAGGAACGACAGGAACAGAAAGAGCAGAAACCTGCTGAACCTGCACCCGTTCCGATCCCACCGCCAGTTCCTGTTCCCATGGAAAAGGCTCCCGAGCCTGTTATTCCTCAAGCGCTCGAAAAACCTGCTCCTGCGACCGAAGTCACACCTCCTAAGGACGATTTGACAAGGACGAATCTTGCGCAGCTCCCCGATGTCTCCCCTCCCG